>APFE030531410.1:338578-373882 GCA_000404065.3 Pinus taeda | reverse complement strand
TTCAATGAGCCTCAAGGTGCCTACTAAACCGTGACTAAACTTGACTTCCAATTCGGGTATCACTAAAATTAAATGTAGGTGCCTACTAAACTGTGACTAAACTTGACTTCCAATTCGGGTATCACTAAAATTAAATTAGATAGACATTTGTAATATTTCATTCCACACACATGAAGGACATCCTCAAGGTGACTACTAAACCGTGACTAAACTTGACTTCCAATTCGGGTATCACTAAAATTAAATGTAGGTGCCTACTAAACTGTGACTAAACTTGACTTCCAATTCGGGTATCACTAAAATTAAATTAGATAGACATTTGTAATATTTCATTCCACACACATGAAGGACATCCTCAAGGTGACTACTAAACCGTGACTAAACTTGACTTCCAATTCGGGTATCACTAAAATTAAATGTAGGTGCCTACTAAACTGTGACTAAACTTGACTTCCAATTCGGGTATCACTAAAATTAAATTAGATAGACATTTGTAATATTTCATTCCACACACATGAAGGACATTACTAGTTTCCGGTGATGCTTTTTATCTTTGGAATGTGCCATCTTTGAAATGGGCCTCTAAATAATATTTTTCATCCATTTTGTGCAACTTTGTTCTTCTATTCTTACATGATATTGTTATATATAGCAATACTCAGGAAGCATATTGGGAGTTTGTTAATAGAAACCTACCACCATCCCAATATAACCATATTTTTATCAAATATTCCAACTTAACATTTTGGTATACTTTACGCAAATATTTAGTAAAATAAATGCAAAAATACATATTAAGGAAAAAAAATCTGTAAAATATTTTCCATGCATTAAGACATTAAAATTTCACATAGTTTCTTAAGACTTACTAACTTATACTTAATATTTATGTTGAATTATCGGGAAACCACAACCCCAATAATCACATTTCTCAAGAAAAATGTTTGAATGGTGCAAAGAAGTAGTCCTCATATGCTTTAAGCTAATCCATGTGTAAAAATATACACTTAGTATTTCCGTGTTCTACTATGATTTTTGTCATGGAATGTGATGCATATAGGAAAGGTCATCGAGTAGTGTTCATGCAAGAGGGGTTCCCACTAGGATTCATGAAAAAAATATAAATAAATAAGAAAATGGTTTACATAGAATAAAATTTGATAGAATTATTTTTTAAGGTGATTAAACATATTTTAACTCGGTTGAAAAATTGTAGTGAGGGCAAGAATTAGTAGATGTCATCAATAAATGCATAATGACTCATTACTATTATTCAATGAAAACACACCACCTGCAATGATTTATTGGTGGTTTGTAATGGCGAATACTTTCTTTCTTGTCAATTTCTTCTAGGTATTAGATTGTTAAATCATTTCCTTAACTCTAACCAATATAATGCCCACTACATATAATTAGTCTTAGCCAAACCTAGTTTATGGGTACCTATTAGCATAACAAAGTCAATGAATTAGAAGGATTTCTAGGTCTTCTTTTAGTACTAATAGGTGATTTCACCCTAGATAATATCAACAAAGAAATTAGCTTCCATTTCTGTCACCATCAAAGATATTTATATTGGGTTCATGTGTTTCTAAATAGCATCCAACATTAGTCCCAAAAATGACACCAGGTACTACCATTGGTTGGTTATAGTTTAAAAAGATTTATATAGCTTTAATTTATGAGAAAATTATTTATAAATTAAAAAAAAAATTGTTTTATATAATAATATATACACAACTCACATATATAAATAAGGACATTTATTAAGAACACTTTTAGAATTTTAAATACCACACATCCGATTCTTTCATCCATTTATAAAATTATGAATGACTATAAAACGGAAAAAACTAATAATATGTACCGTTAAAAGAAATGATTTACTATAAAATAACTTAATTTCTGGAAAATTAAAAGAATGATATGATTATAATGGGATAATACACTGTGAAATCAAATTCATAAGCAACGATTGAATTTTTTTGTTTTTGAAGTTTTAGTTAAAAGAAAATAAAATGTATATATAAGAAAGAATTTATGAATATTTTTTAAATAAAATTAAAATAAATTTTATTGTAGTGGATACCTAATATAAATTAGATTATATACTACAAATAATTTTAATAATTAATAATATTTTAATTATGTTATTTATTTGTTTTTTTTCTACATACTTAAACTAAATTACTCAAAGTTATAATTTATAAAAAGAGATAAAATTAGATACCATATATGCACTCATACATTTCATGTATTACCAAAATAATAAAAAGTCCTATCTATATAGACACCAACAACTTCCTTAATATATTTCATCCGCCATTGAAATAATATATCTATCTATCAAGTAACTACCTTCTTCATAATATCTCAATCTATATAAAATACCCAATTTGTTGAGTGCAGGATCCATATAGCTTTCTTATTGTATTGTTAAATTTAAAAATATCATATAACAATGGCATGTTTCTCATAATCAAAACACTCAAAAACATAAAGGAGCTAATATAATAAAAATAATACATAATCGTAGAAAAGGAATGAATTTAGTCTACTACCTATTCAAAAAACATAAATAAGTTAAGATAATCCATAATCATAGAAAAGGAGACTGAAGGTACTCTACTACCTATCCACATTTTGTTTATTGAATATCCAAGAAGAAACCATTTACAAGACATTTTTAAAAGAATAAATTTGGTAAAAAAAATCAATGTATTATTTCTTTGCTTTAGAAAGGGAATGGTTTCTTTTTAAAATTAATCAAAATTCCTATAATTAAATAATACAAATTCAACATTTCTTTAAATTCATAACATTATTTTTAGTTATCTCACAAAATAATATAATGTCATTAACAAATAACAAATGTGTTATATATAAAATAATGTTTAGTTTGATTCATTTAATTAAATTTTATCTTTTTTAATGATATTATTAGCCACTAATAGTCCATAGGGCTTTGGATTGATGGTGAATTGGTGCATTGTTAAGGCACTCCTTGTGATAGGTCACTGGTTCAAATCCCCTGTGGGTGCTTACCTACAAAAAAAATATATTATTAGCCACTAATGAGAACGTAATAGAATACATAAAATATACAACTCACTAGCCAATTTATAGAGAGGTTAAAAAAATTCCTAAGTGAATTAATGTTGCTCTTAAATATAGCTAGGGTGTGTGAAGACATGCCTAGATAAATCAAATTTTCAAGATTTTTTTGGTTCACACCCCTATCTATCACATTTTTGGATCAAACTAATCCATTGACGGAAATATCTCATGGGCAAAAATTGAGCCATTTAGACCTGGGGGCTTAACAGGGTGAACTGCTAGTTTTCGGACACGGGATATTCATCCCAATTATATGGGCGTATTTGTCCAATCAATACGTCCGAAGGAATAAATCTAGAACTTGTTGCATCATTATCTATTCATACAAAGATTGGTGATTGTTGTAAAGGGCTATATAAGTCAAATTTTCACAACAATTTTTAGTGTCTTTGTATTAATTTCATGGATCTTTTCCTTGTCCTCTCCTATCACCTCATATATAGTCTACTAAGAAAAATACCAAATTGTTTGTTTGATATATAACTTTTGATAATATATATTTTAGTCTTAAACCTACAATTTTAGTTGTCATTTTAATAGAGTGATATAGAAATTTTAACTTATTTTTTTAAGTTTTAAAAAAATAAATCTTAGAAATTAGAGTAATGAATGTGGATTTGAATGCAACAAGTATCCTATGATATACCTTATAAAATTTGATCACCTTAACCATTAATCAGCTCATAAAAACACAAGATAAAGTCCACAATACAAAAAAATATTCTTTAAGAAATGTGCATCACATTTTGGCACTCATCCATTGATGCTTCTTCATTTCTTATTTGAAACCACCTTTTGAAAATAATTCAAATAGCTTTCAGTTTGATGCATGCCAATCTTTCGAGGGTAAGAACCAAATACTACTTTCTTCCCTCCGTGTAGTCCATAAACTTAGTAAATAAAGATCATTTCGATTTCTTAACAAAAGAAACCCTATTCTCCTCTTTCCACAAACATTTTAGTTCCTATAATTCTGAATTAACAAATAACATAGCTTTGGCACCATCATATTTCACATTTTATAAGTTTTGTTAATATTATTTTAATGATTTAGAAAATGATGGATATACTCTATGTTTTTATCCCTCCCTCAATCTTCCTTTAGTACTCCCTTCACTACTAATATATTTTTGGAGTTGCTCCCTTCTATCGGCCCATAATCAACTGTCTTGTATGTGGAGAATGTGGAGCACCATGCTAGCATTGGAAACGAATAAACATCTACTGGACGCACTGGCAGCTAACACTGGGAATAACCTTTTGGGTCGTGCCCCCCACTCTTCATCGTGGGTCACACTTACTCACATACCCAACCTCTTATTTCTTGATTAAGGATGTGGGGTTTATTTAGAATTGACATTCAAGGTTATTCTAAAACCTAAAAATATTCCTTGTGACATACCCAAACTCCTAATTCTTGATTAGGGACATGGGTTGATCTATAATTGAAATTCAATGTTATTTTGAAATCTAAAATCATCATCATCTTCTACCCATTGAGATATTTCCAACAAATTAAAATTTTCCCAAAAATAATCTCTAGACAAGAAGTTATGCCCAATTGGATAATATACCCCTTAAAGGCCACATCATCAATATGTACTATCATATGTCTTTAACTTAATTTCCCATTTCTTCTTCGTGGAATAATATTCAATATGTCATATTTTGGCCCCCTAGAAAGGCTCCTAATTTTTAAATGATAGTCCCTAATTCTACCTAATCACACAATGGGCTATCAGTTGATGGAGCCTCACATATCTATAACCTTCCATCACCTGACTAACTTACCAAGTTATGCTACTATTGACACCTTATCACTCATGCCACACAATAAAACTCATCCTACAGCCATCTTGATCCAGTAACTGGCTATGTTTTAATGGGAAACACCATCCATCAACCATCCTAGGAGTGCCATTTACAGGTAGAGCTCACTCCTTGACAACATGGTGGTATTTCATTCATGTAATTAAATTTCATAGTTAGTATTTCATTGATGTATGTGTGGTATGTTTATTTTTCTGCAATGTTATTTACATTTGATCATAACTTGCCAACAATGCATGGATGATTAACGAAAAATGGAAACTAAGTGATATGCAAAGATATAACCTAGTGACAACACTATCTCATAGCATGATTGATGCCCAAATACACAATAAACACCAAGAGTGTTAGAGTTAATTTTTTTATTTCATGCAATAGTATTTTATTTATGCAAGTGTATTTAGTACATTCATTAGTTTTGATTATGATTTTTCAAAGTAGATAAACATTTTTTAAAAATCTATTTATACGTATATTTTATTTACATTTCACAAATTTACCAGCTCCAAATAGATAATTAAATGTAATAAGATTTATACATATAAATCTCCCAACTTTCTACATTGAATAGACCAAAATTTTCTATTCATTGGAAAGAATGATAGTGAGTCTAAATTTCGTATTTCAAATATTCTCAATACAAATTTAGATCACATACCATTATAATCTTCTTCTGTGTGAGGCATGCAGGGATGGCATGCCTCACACAGAAGTGATTCAAGAGTTATGTGAATCCCAACAGATTCAATAGCCATGAAGCATATAGAGGATACATGGCCTGAAAAATTCAAGGATGAAGTACGAAGTCTATGACTCAGCATAGCCATGGATGGCATCAACCCATATCCCCTCCAAAACATCAACTATTTTGTTTGGCCTGTAGTAATGATCAATAGTATTATCCCCCCATGGTTGTTCGTGAAGAATGAACATCTTATGTTGGCTCTCGTAATCCCTAGTAGAAGACCAGTGAAGAATATGGATGTCTACTTACAACCATTCATAAATGAATTTAAGGAATTATGGGAAGGGATACATGTGTACGATGTATCAAGAACCATCACAATAGAGAGGAGTTTTATGTTATATGGCATATGTTCTTACACCATACATGATTATCCAAGCATAAGAGTTTTCTCTCGTAAATTACATTCTTATTCATTTGTTTAGTAACAATATTGTTTCTCATGTTATTTAATTTGTTGCAATTGTTTAGATCTTCATAGTCACTAACATGTCAGTTTATATACAATAATTTCACAGGTAGTATAACAAAAGGGTATCATAAATGTGTTGTGGACCTTCTTTGAAGGATAGGTGGTCCAAACACCTATGAAATCCAGTGTATGAGTGCTCTAGGGTATTCCTCCGAGAAGAACACCTTTACAAAAGAGCAACATTCACTTTCAATGGTAAACTAGAGTGAACCCAAAGGCCTGCACTAATGACACTAGTTAGATGTCTTAGAGCATATGAGATAGAGAAGGAGAAGGAGTTTAAAGAAATTTTGATTCAAATTGGGAGCCTATGTTCGATGATCCATATTTTTCAACACCTATATTGAGAAATTGCCCATTGGGATGAAAAGGAAACTTGTTTTTATGAGCTCCCATATTGGGAGCATCTTAATATGTCCCACTTACTATATCCCATGCATATATTAAAAATATTGTCTTCTTTATGGAGGCACATATCATCAAAAGAAAGTGACACGTTGGTTTTTAGGAGAGCTCTTATTTCTTCAAAAACTAAAAAGAAACATCGGTCAAGACAATAAACTAGAGGAGAGGTTGAACCCTTTTGGTATTTCAAAGAAGGTGATGTCCCATGGATTTTAAATAAAGATGATCTATCTTTGGAAAAGGAAGTTATAATGAATGTGAGGTTGTCTTGTTTATATGGGTCTTCACCATGGCTTTGCTTCATTGTAGATGACCATTTATTGGGGTTGAAATCGCATGACTATTTGAACCTTCTAAGAGTATGTATGTCAAAAACATGATTTTATTATTTGTTTTATTTTTATGTAATGAGATATTTTATAAAGGATAATGAATATCATGAAGGTGATCAGTTCCTCATGGCCTGTAGTCTAATACGTGCGTTGCTTGCTGAAGGAGCTACGCAGCCCTAGCCAGCGAAGGACGCAAGAAGCTTGCAGCTACCCCTCAGTGACCTCCTGCTGCTGGGGTTTGAGCACCATAGACACATCAAAGGAGGGAGAGCCTCACTCAGATCAACAACAAGAAAATGAAGGAACAGAAAAAGTGTTTACCTCTCTCATCTCCACAATGGGCCCAGCAAAGAACAAACCATTAGTCACCAAGTTTGTTAAAAGATTGGAAGACATTCCTGAAATCTCACTTCCTCCTACCCTTCCCCATAGAGCAACACTTTCTTTGGCAGAGCATGGATTAGTGGGGCAGTTTACGGGGTTATGGCCATCACCTAAAACTGTGCAAAAATGGGTAGAAAGGAATTGGATCGCGTCAATAGATGGAAAAATCTCAATCAGGTTTTGTGGAAGAGGTTACTACACCTTTCACTTTGAAACCAAGGAGGATCGAGATCTGATTTTCAGGAATGGACCTTAGTTTATGGATACAAGGGGTTTGTATCTAAATAGATGAACACTAGATTTCAACCCAGAAATGGATGTACCCAATGTCGTCCCCGTTTGGGTTAGATTGCCACACCTTCCCCTTCACTATTAGGCGGATGATTCAGTCAAAGCCATAGGAAACGCAGTTTGGAAATATATAGACGGATGCGAGCCAAAGGAAGATATGCATACATGCGCCAAAATCTGTGTAGAAGTGGATCTTGGGAAAGGGCTACCAAAAGCTATCAAAATCAAAGTGGACCAGTGGACGCACATACAACAGCTGTATTATGAACAAATCCCCTTCAAATGCAAGTTATGTCATGAATATGGTCATTTTGCAAATAGATGTACAAACAAAAAAATGAAAATTAAAAGAGTGAAGATCTGAAAAACAAATGGGAACAGGTTAAAAGAAAGAAGACATCCCACAAACAACCAAATCTATCTTCCTTGCAGCCTCCACATCCCCTGATCTCCATCCCTCATTACCTAAAGAAGATAATAATCCTCTTTCTAGCCTTAATCCTTTTGAGCCTTTGGATCCTTCAACTCCCCCATCCCTTGGACCCAGATCCCCACAACATACCCCCAACCCCCCTTCATCCCCTCTAGTATCAAACTCTCACCCCCCCCCCCCGCTCAGTAGACAGAATTCTAACCAGAAAACAATCAAAGGAAGCACCCCCAAATGTAGAATATCAAAAAAAAGCAGGAAGAAAGACAAACAAAGAACTCAGGGATGAAGCAACAGCAAAGGAAATGGCATTAGGAATGCATCAACCTATGGAAACCTTCTTAGGAAGGAGTACAAGAAACAATGAAAAGAGCCAGCAAAGAGGGAAAGGAACCATGCACCACCCAACAAGTAAATAATGATAGTGGTCTCCAGGAATTGCAAAGGAATGGGATCACCCGTCAAAGAAAATGCCACAAGAGACATTTTGGCAAAAGAAAACCTAGACATCCTTATGATTCAGGAGACAAAAACAAACAACCAAGAAACTAAAAATATCAACAACAACAAAAAACAGAAATTATGAAGGGGAAGCAATACAGGCAATAGGAGTGTCTAGAGGTATTTGCACAATATGGAAAAAAGGAACATGGGAGTTAATAAAATACAAAAAAAAACCAACATTGGATCCAAATGGATCTAATGAAAATCAGCACAAAAGATAGGTACAGTGTTATAAATATATATGCCCCAAATCACTACAAGGAAAAAGAGCAATGTTGGGCCACCATAAAAGAAGCACTAAAAGAAATACAAGCTAGGAAAATAATTCTAGGAGGATATTTAAATTTGGTAAGAAGTATAGAAGAAAAGTTTGGAGGAACATACGACACTGACCCATTCAGGGGTATTCTAGAAGAAATAATGGAACAACACAATTTAATAGACATCCCGCTAAGCAACAGGAAATACACTTGGAGCAATAAAAGAGTGGGAAAAAGCAACATAAAAGAAAGGTTGGATAGAATTCTGATACAAGAAAACATAGTAGCAGTGCACAGCTCCATAAAATCAAAAATTTACACACCACTGCTTCTGACCATAAACCAGTGACAATAGTCATGGGCAAAATGGAAAACCAGGGACCGCTCTTGTTTAGATACAACTCAATTTGGGACAGCAACATAGAAATCAGTGAACTAGTCAAGGAAGCATGGGAGCCAAGAGTAACAGGATCACCTCAGTATATTTAGGAAACAAAATTAAAAACTACAAGAACCAAATTGAAGGAATGGGTAAGAGCAAATGAAATAAAATAAAATAAAAAAGGATTTACAACAAAAAATGGAAAGCATGCAAACTGAAAAAGAAAACAGAGAAGGCGGAAATTAAGATTATCTAAGAGAGAAGGAAATCTTCTGGGAAATATATAGGGAAAACATGAAAGAAGAAGAAGAGGCAAGATTGAAATCTAGAAGTTTGTGGCTCAAGGCAGGGGACAAAAACACATCCTTTTTCCACAACACAATGAAAATAAGAAGGGCAAGAAACCAAATAGAAAAAATTCAAGTCGAAAGCCAAGAGGTTAGAGGTCTAGAGGAACTAAAAAAAGTAGCCTATCAGCACTTTAAAAACTTACTCTCAGCCAATGGAAAAATGGCTCAGAGTGAAGATTTCTTAAAGCACACAAAAAAAATAAATTAAAGAACAAAATGTTGAAATGTGCAAGGACCCCATAGAAGAAGAGGTAGTGGCAGCCATATGGAGCCTACATCCAGACAAAGCCCCAGGGCCAAATAGTTTCACAATAGCATTCTACAGATCTCATTGGTATACCATCAGAAAGGATTTCTTAAGAATGGTGAAGAATGTCTAGAAAAAAATAGGAGGTAACACAAAATTCTCCTATCTTGCTCTAATCCCAAAGGAAGCAAACCCCTCAACTTTCAATAAGTTTCGCCCTATCTGTCTTTGTAATTCTTCTTATAAGATAATAACAAAAATAATTGCAAATAGAATTAAGGAATTACTTCCAATAATCATATTTGAAAACCAAGGAGGATTCGTGCCCAATAGGCAAATCATGGATAATGTAATTATTGTATAGGAAGTTGTACACTCTAGTATGCTAAGGCAAGAGAAAGGCCTCATAATCAAGCTAGATATGGCTAATGCATTTGACAGGATTAGCCATCCATATCTAATGGTCGTCCTCCAAAAACTTGGTTTCTCAAGAGATATAATGGAAGTCATACAGGCATGCATTTCTACTCCTTGGATTGCCCCCCTCATAAATGGAAGGCCTAGTGATTTCTTCCAAAGCACGAGAGGCCTTAGGCAAGGTTTTCCTCTCTCTCCCTTCCTATATATTATAATGGCAGAAACTTTAAGCAAGGCTTTGGAAAATCAAAGAAAGGAAAGAAACATCACAGGGATCAAAATAGCAAAAGGAGTTAAAACAATAAACCACTCACTATTTGCTAATGATACATTGCTGCTAGGAGGGGCTTCAACAATAATAGCAAGGAGGTTCAAAAAAGTTTTGGATAATTTTTTACAGGTTTCAGGACGGTATTAAACAATGCAAAATGCAGGATATATGGATGGAATACCCCGCCAAGAACTATGCAAAGGATCTCACAAATAATAGACATCCCTGTACAAGAAAAATGGACACATTTCTTCTATCTGGGACTTGCAATCTCAAAAGAGAACATGAAGACATAAATATGGAATAAACAAATTGAAAAAATGAAAAAAAAAATACAAAGTTGGAGTATGATGTGGCTGAATATGGCAAGAAGGGTAATTCTAATCAAAGCACTCCTTGCAGCACTACCTATCTACCAATATGCAATAACCATGGCTCCAGCAAGTGCCCACAAATAAATGGAGTTAATCTTAAGAAGTTTCTTATGGCAAGGGGGGAAGCAAGAAAACAAAAAATTTAGCCTGGTCAGGTGGGTGCAAGTAGTTCTTCCTTATGAACAAGGAGGACTATCAATACGAATACCTAGGCTCATTAATGCAGCACTAGGAATGAAAATAGTATGGAGACTAATTAAAGGAAAAGAGAGTTGGTGGAAAAAAGACTCTTTTATCAAAATATATGGATGGCACCAAGGAAAGATTGCTTAATGGAAATATTTCAATAAGACAATGTACCTAAGTTTGGAAGATGATTAAAAAAAATTCCATTAATGAGTAGATACATTTCAAAAATCCCAGGCAATGGAAAAACAATTTCAATCTGGGACGACAGAATCATGGGAAAAGAACCACTTCAAACACATCTAGAAATTGAAGGCATACAAGAGTGGATGAAAGGTAAATGTTTCAATACTCTACACTCAATCTCTCTATGGAACCAAAAGGAGTGGCAAGACTGGAAAATCTCAGCAATTCCGGCAGACCTGGAAGGGCAATGGAGAAAAATCAGGTAGCTCTTAAAAGGGGCAGCGCCAATCCACCATGATGAGGAAGATGAATACCTATGGGACCCAAGCGTTGGACATTACACAGTTAGAACTGGATATAAAATCCTTTAAGAACAACCAAATAAACAAGAGTGGGATTCTTGAAATATAGCATGGAAATCAAAAAGTTTTCCTAAGATAAAAAATTTCATTTGGACTCTTTTGAAAGGGAGAATATTGACCAGTGAAAACTTAAGGAAAAAAGGCTTTCAAGGTCCAACACAATGCTCGTTATGCATGCAAGCTGAAGAAAATATTTAGCACCTTTTCCAAGAATGTATCTTCCCTAAAGAATGTTGGCAGCAACTGATAAGTCCTTTGGAAATAAGAATAAATTTCAAAAATCCCTTGCCAGATTTTCTTCAGACCTTTGAGAAAGCCTACCCATACACAACAAAGAAAAAAGCCACTATTCAGAGAATATGGAAATGTGTTCTAGTGGTTCTATGTTGGCAGATTTGGTTGACAAGAAACAAGTGCATTTTCAAAAATCAAATACCAAGGATAGAGAAGACCCTTTCAAAAACATGGGGTCTAACTTCCGAAATACTCAATTTCAAAGGAATAGCTCCAACAAACTATCAAATTCTTAAACCAGAAGAGCGAGATTGGCTTAGCAAAGCCATAATAAATAATAATGGGCAAAGAGGATAGAGAAAGACAAGCACATGAGTTATATGGAAAATAAGAATGAGTGAAGAGGAACTGACAAACTAGAGGAAAAATCAGAATAGATATTGTCTATACTTTGATGGGGCTTCAAAGCATAATCTGTGAAAGGCAAGGGTAGGGGGAATAATCCTCGATCCCGATGGGAAAGAAAATGTCACTTATGAATGGGGCTTGGGACAAATCTCAAATAACAAGGCAGAAGCGTACAACTTGTTGATGGGAACAAGAATAATAATAAAAAAGAGAAATCTGAAATCCCATCATAATAGGAGACTCAGCCATAATAATAGAGGTAATGGCAAGAAACAAAAACCAAGCAATGAGCACATGAACAGAACCTTTAGAAGAATCAGGAAGAACTTGGAAGGCTCTAGTGATGTAATCTACAGACATGTCTTGACAATCCACAATCGATAGGCAGATTATTTTGCAAACCAAACAGTGAAAAAAAATGAAGGGCTTGTTCGTGAAAACTAGGAGGAATACTATCCTATTAAAGCTATCCAATTACAAAGGAAAAATCATGATGAGAAGAGCAATAAATAAAAAAATAACAGTTATAAATCAGCAAAGGACACAACACCAAAGCAACATCCAGGAATACATGGGAAAGCAAAGGAAAAAGCATGAAACTCCAGACTCTCGTATGAGCAACAGCAGGAATGAAGACACTAATCCTAGTCACAAGAACTACGTTGCAATCTATCTCATCAAAGGCAGGTTTCAGGCTGAGATAAAGCACTATAAGAACAGAGAGTACATTCACAAAAATTTTAGCAGCAATTTCAGCGAGGAAATCTCCATTTTCCATGTTATTATAGTGATTCTTTGGTTTCAAAGATCCTCCTTGTCCTCTCTAATAGCTAGCAGTGTCTCCTCTGTTCAGCATGCAGACTTCATCTTAAGCCCCCACCCTTCTATTTACCCTGCTTGCTCACTTCATACCTCTTTTCTCCCTCCTCTCCCTCCTCTAAACGAGCATAAATCCCTTCTGAGCAGTCACACCCTCCATCAGCCCCTCTCATTATATTAGCCCTCCTCCTTGACTGATATATCCAGACGTTGCCCCCCCTTCAAATTTGTCGTTCGCAGGCACTTCAGCTCTATCGATTTACAAGGGAAAAACCCGCCCATGTGCCTTATCTAGAATTCAAAAAACCATTCATTTGCATCTATTATTAACGTCGGGCCTACACTCCAAAACCTTTTCCAAAGCACTACTCCCTCCATTCTCCGATCTCCAATCAAATCAGGATCATTGATTGGGCACTCGATTCGACGGTCGTTGATTAGCCTGACCATTCAAATCTGTGCGAACCATCCCCACCATCAATCTATACACATAGGATCAGACGGCTCTCACCGATTTTGGGAAAACAATTAGCACGGAGATTACCCGCCCGAAAAGCAGTTTTCTCTCTCTCCTCTGATGCTACATGTCGCTCAGTCAATGGAATCGGGCGACCCCTCCCTTTTACCACTTATGGTTTATAACCTGCCTGATATACCATCTTTGCGTTTAAGCTTGCCTTTCTTCTCAATTAACATGTAGACTTATTCGTGCCCGATGACCGTAGATCTCAAGCATCAACGATTACAATGGCTCCTCCAGTCTCCTCTTCCATAAACGCCTCTAGTTAATCCCCACCGTACATCCCCTGGTCCCAATCTTTGCGAATTAATATTGGCGACTAATATTCTAACAACCTCATCCGTTGACACATCCAACGGTTCCCGTTTATGCCAAAAGGAAAGTGGACAAAAACAGCAAAAGAAGAAGCATCTCAGTCAACACAAAATCAAAGATGCATAGCGAAATTTGGAGCAGAAAGCAGAGACAAAGGAAGAACAAGCAAACAAATCACATGGAATTCAATCCAATGAAGGAGAGAACTCCTCGAGCAACGAATGAGAGAACTCGGACAATTTTGACAAGAAGAACCAGTCGAATCAGTGGCAATCAACTTACAAGCCTTGAAAAACTATCAGAGAGCCCATGAGAAGCAAATTCCTATTTCTAGTAGGTCAATTTGTTAGGCAGTACACTAGAATACACATAAAAATTCATGAAGTTTTGAACACAGGCCTAGGAGAAGAGATTGCATTCCTATCTCATGGCTTAGAGGTTTTTCATGATACAGTCTATTGTAATAGGAGCTTGCTCCATCCAAGATCTTGGTAATATATAAACTACCCGACCTTGTTAAAAAAAAAAGAAAAAATGAGATATTTTATAATTAAATTTTGTATAATGTACTATTTACTATGCAGTTTCATTATCCTCTGCTCATGTGTGGGTGTGTGAACTGTGACTTCCCCCAATACCTACTATGTTCCATATCTAAATTATCTGCATTTGTACGTTGGATCACATCAAAGGAGATTCATATGGCTAGAATTCCATGGTGGCGTCAAGAGATAGCTGAGATTGTTTGTATGTTTAAGAAGGAACTGTCGACGAGTTTCACAGACTTGCAAGTTCATTTTCTAATTCACCTAGTAGATGAGGTTGAATTAGTTGGGGTCATTTCTTATCATTGGATGTTCTTCTTAGAGACATACATGAATAAACTGAAAGGTTTTGTTTGATAAAGGGCAAAACCGAGGGATCTATAGCAGAGGGGTATATATTGTATGAGTCTTTCTATTATTCTAGTGAGTACACCTAGTAAATAGACAACACACCAGGTGAGGCGATTTGGGACAACGAAAGGCATGAAGAAACAAGAGAAGGGGAGATTCTCAAAATGAATGGAAAGATGTGTATGATAGAGAGTAAGTGCAGGCCTATCATTTGTCAAATTACTACAAAAAAACTATTCACATTGAACTTCATATCAATGCATATTTTTATCTCATACGTACTATCTATATATATAGGTTTGATTTCATCATTGAATTCAGAAATTGAAGCCATCGACAAATTCATTCTTTACAATATGGAAGCGACACAACCGTGGGTCACATTATACGAAGAGAAGAGAAGGAAATGGGACAGTGATAAGAAATAATTCAAGCGGTTGAATGGTAGAAGTGTGCCTTATCCTAATCATTTAAAATAAAATACACTAATGGCATGCCCTAACAATTGGGTTTTTTATCAAGTTAGAGAGAAATACAGTGCATATGATCGTTACCTACATGTTGAAGAGGATGCGCTAAACATAGGGATTGGGTGCAGCAACTTGGTAATTATACTCTCTTTTTGTACAATATTAACTTCATATTTCACCTTTGAATTGTAACATCTATGTATATATATTATATATTTCTAATCATGTTCGAGTTATCATGCACATGACACTGATTTTTCACTTTTTTATAGGTGTATTTGTTGTCATCTATGTGGGCATATGGACATCATTTCCCCATGGAGGATTTCGATGATGGATGCATGACAAAAGGCTTTGGATTGGAATTTGACTTCGACCAATCTAGTCGTGTTAGCCACCGCAATCAAAACCTAATGCAGGGGACATTAGGTTATGTTGGAAAGGTAGAAGAGATCATTCAAGTGGCTTCTCTTCATTCCAATGTGTTTTTTTTAGATGCAAGTGGTGGGACATCTTTGATCGAAATAATGTAAAGGAAGATTGCTATAGTTGGATGATATCTATCAACTCTAGAAAGAAGTGGCATGAAGCTAGGGAGCCTTATGTTTTACCAAAACACTGCAATCATGTGTTTTTTAACCCAGATGTGTTAGATAGGGATTGGTGGTTCATATTAAGACACGACCCTAGATCAAAAGATGTTTTTTAGAACAGCAGTGTTATCACGCCAAGCATCAAGGAATATAATCAAGTTGATGCAATGGAGAGTGATATGTACTTGTGTTATTTCATCTTTTATATTATTGTTGTATGGTTTTGTTTTCATTATTTCACTAATTATTTCCAATTTTTGTTGCTCCCTCTGCTAACATCTTTTCTACATGATTGACATATAAAATACATTAGCTTCATACATAAAATACACTTTTTTTTATATTAAATGAAAAAGGTATTTATTAATATGGAAACATAACTTTCAACTTTAAAACTAAAAAAAAAAAATATATATAATATATATATATATATATATATATATATATATATATATATATTATATATATATAGATAACATTGGTGCACAAAAAACACAGTCATGCACCGGATCCGGTGCACTGTCAAACACAATCGCACCATATATGGTGCGGATTTACCTTTGACGCATCATTGGTGGTTCACAAATTTAATTTTTTGTAGCGATGTGTCACACTTATGCATCAGTGCGCATGTATAACATTTTTGCACCGAGATGGAACGTTCACGTTATCTAACGCATTGATATATAGCTATACTTTCAAATATTGTTTAGGCAATGTGTTGGGTAAATATGATAGCACACGGTGCAATTAGAACATACCAAGCGCACCGTGTTTGTGATGGGGATTAAGAGGCATTTGTTTTATTTTCAAATAGACTCGGTGATGCATCTTTTTTTTCTAGTTTAGATTATGTAAAATAAATATCTATTTTTTATGTATTTGTAACTAAATTATTTAAAGTAGACATGTCCTTATCATTGTGACATAATGTAATATTAGCTAGGAGAAATGTGAAAAACATGAATTTTAGTGACTATCTTGTGATAATTTACTTTGTATTATTTCAAATGTATTATTTAACTCATATTTATTATTAAAAAGAGTTAAATTTAAACCAATATAATAGAAAATAGATAACCATAATAACATCAAAATGTTATATCTTTATTACTAGAAAAAAGTTCACTTGCCTCTTTAACGGAGAGCTTCCAATAGAGCAAACCCCAACTACAAGTAACTTGATCACAAGCATTATTTTACATTTATTTATCGTCATCTTCAGAAAGATAAATTTTTAATTTAAATTGGGAAGAGTTGTTATAAAGATTAAATTTAAATTTCTTGAAAATCTGATAACTTTAGCAATAAAATATATTTTATAAAAATGGAATTTTTTAAGTTGTATTAAATCCAAATTAATTGCACAGAGAGGTGCTCTACATCGCAGTATAGGAGAGATGTTGTCATATAACTTTACATTTGAAAACAGTAAAATAATAATTGAAATTAACAAATTAAAAATAGCAAGAAGAAAAGAGATTAAAGTTGGTCATAGTTACAATACTTCAATTTACACATTAATATATTATAACTTTATATAGAGATATAAAGTAAGCAAAAAAATAAAATAATAATAAAAAATAAAATTAAAAAAAATAAATAAGTAAAATAAAATAAAAATAAATAAATAAATGCTTTTATTATGAGAAAGAAATGAAATGAGTAAAAAATTATAATCTCCTTTTTACTACAAGAAAAAAAATGTAATGATTTCACATGACAAGAAATAGTATTATTTATATTATAGTATGTGTAATTCATTTTATGTTCCATTATTATTGATATTACATTATGTGTAATTCATTCTATGTTCCATTTACTTATGATATTTAAAACAAAAATATATTTATAACAAAAAATATTTTACTCACAACCATAAGTAAAATATTTCATTGTCCATATTAAATAACATAATTTTATAAATACTTTATATAGAGAAAAATAAAGTTATTTAAATTGAAATTTCTTATATTTTCACTTTAGTGAGAAAGAATGAGAGAATTCTTATCCCATTAATAGTTGCTTTCTAATTCAATGTATGGGGGATATTTCTAAAATTTTCAAAGTTTAATATGGATTTGATATGTAATATTAATAATTAAAACAATTAAATGTATACATACAGGAAAAAATATGAGGGGCATATTTTAACATTTTAATATGAAGAATTTGAATTATAGATAAAATATTTCAATGTCAACTACACATATATTGATGTATCTTTCATCAAATCTCTTTTCACTCAAAAAGTTGTTTGCATCTCAAGAGATTTGATCCCTCTCGGTGCTTGGTAGATCCAGAGTTAAGATGGATCTAGAATGCATGTTGTAAAAAAATTCTAACTTAAGTTTTTCAAATTTAACAATAGATTGAATTTTATAAACCAATATTGAATTAGTTAAATAGTATTTTTGAATAACTTATTATTAAAAATATTTTATTTATAAGAAGACTTTCGGCGTAAATCACATGTAGAAAACCTTTGTCGACTCGTTTCGAACCAACTAGTGTGGTTCATCGTCAGGACAAGTTGAGGAGTCAAATCATGGCTGCAAAATAAATAGGGAGAGCAGATCTTCCAAACGGCTAGGTTGACTAGGTTGACCATCAACGGCTATAGAAACGGCTAGATTATATAATATTAAAATGTTAATAAGTCAAAGGTAATGACTTCTACTAATAGAATAATATTCTAATTTTCGTGAATAATTTTCTTCTAATAACTAATATATTATAATTAGTTATTAGAAGAAAATTATTCACGAAAATTAGAATATTATTCTATTAGTAGAAGTCATTACCTTTGACTTATTAACATTTTAATATTATATAATCTAGCCGTTTCTATAGCCGTTGATGGTCAACCTAGCCGTTTGGAAGATCTACTCTCCCTATTTATTTTGCAGCCATGATCTGACTCCTCAACTTGTCCTGACAATGAACCACACTAATTGGTTCGAAATGCGTCGAGAAAAGTTTTCTACATGTGATTTATGCCGAAACTCTTCTTATAAATGTTATGGATCACAGAAGCCTCAATTCAATAAAAAATATTTTATATTAGAAATTGAATGAGTTACACATTTTCGTCTTTTTAAGAACTAACTAAATTATTTTACCTTTAATTATTTTATCATTATGACTATTGAAATATTTTACTGATTAAGTTAGATTCAATATCAATGAACTATCAAAGCAATAGAAAAATATTATCGTAATTTTACAATCATAGTTTCAACCATACTAAACTTTGTAATTTATAAAATTATCTTTGTATTTTTTTAAAGTAAGTCATTTTACATGCAATTTCATATATAAAATTTTGATATAAATTCACCAATACATCATGTATAATAAACATTATTTCATAAAAATAAACATCATGTCAATAATCATCTAACAAACGTAAACATCATCTAAGATACACATTCGAATTTCTACCATCATCTAAATATATACACTTTTAGTAGCACATATAAACGTCATTAGCTAGCACACAAATCTAATAATCTAACAGGGCATCATCATCGTGAGAAATATAACAAAAGACAAATATTGTAATCTAAAATCATCACCACACACATCCTCAAATTAATATAAATATCATGTCAAATAATGGTTATCACATACGCATCTATTTGAAAGCACATTAAATGAACATATCTAACATGACCTAACATTATATACATCAACACCAAGATATAAATTAAATACGTAAACATGAACAAAAAAAATGTTATATATATATACACACACACACTCACACACAAAGAATTCAAATAAGTGCAGTCAAATATTCAATACAATAGACGTAGTAGTGCCTACAGCCTGGTCTACAGTAGAAGATGATGGATGGTCAACTGTTGCATGATCAAGTATGTATGATGAACTCAGCTAAGGTGGAGGTCGACTAAGAGGTGGCTAGTTTGTAGTAGAAGGACATGGTTAGTTTTCAAGAGAAGGTGGTTGTTCTGCTCTTTCAGGAGAAAATATGGCACATCCTCTAGCTCTGGAATCTCAACATCATCAGGCGACTAACGAGCAGTTGTACTACCAAAAGGATCAACGACACCCTAACAACCATGATCTGATGGAGTGGCACGGCCACCAGAAGCATCACCATCACCATCCTCATCATCATGATCATGATCATCATCCTCATCATCATGATCATCATCATCACCCTCATCATCATGATCATCATCATCACCGTCATCATCATCAGTTGTATTATTCCCGACAACCCTCATCGGTGCCAGTGCCCTACTACCTCTGATGACATGTTGCACAAGAGACATCAAATTCTATGGACAAGTCCTGTAGAGATCCAGGAACATCGAACCTGTGTTGATATCTCGAGGCATGACAAGGCGGGCTCCCTATCGAACCAAAACTCTAACCAATCGATCATAATAGTCCATCTAGCATCGCATAGTAGGCCTCTGCCCCCAGATGCCCACACCTCCCTAAGGATGTGCCTCACCCTCACTCTCTTGGACCTCACCCATCTCCTCATCTCCTCTGACATCCGGTGCGGGAGGAGGCATGTCCACATCGAATATGTTGATGTCTACAAAATATCTAGTACAGAAAAATAATTAGACAATTTCATTAAACAATTTAATAAAAATGAGTTAAAGAACTTGCTAGAATAAAGTTTATTATAATTCATTAAAACAAGAAAATGAAACTAGATTAATTTAACAAAAACATTAATATTATCTTTATCAGTTGGAGGCTCATTCATTGTGAAGAAGATGTTGGGACACCCTCTCCAATCAATCCCCGCGTATGGATACCCCAATACGACAAATGCATTGTCATCCACATTGGTCAGTAACTCCAGTGCCTCATCTGAAATCCTAGTTGGAAACTCCAACATGCCCCTCTTGGGAATCATCTTCCCCCACAATGCGCATTTGGGACTCAATGATCATCTTAGGAGGGCAAAAATCAAATGTAGGCCTCGTCTCCAGAAACCTCTCAAAAAATAAATAAAAAATCTTAGAAGAAAAAGGGAAGGTGTCCCTCCCCTATCTTGACAAAGCACGACATCTATCTAAAGTTGTGAAAAACTGCCTCAAAAAAATGGCAGACCCTCTAATGCAATGTGGCACCTGAATCAAATAATCAACATAATACAAAAGAGGGAAACTAATGTGATTCCCATCACCACAAGAATGTGAAATGGTGTTGACTAATAATGAGAGGCATCTAGCCTCCTCCATAGCAAAAGAAGAAATTTGTAGTTGTCCACCACGTCCTTGAAAATCTGATGGATGGACTGCATGAGGCCCGACATATCTCAAAAGTGTATGAAAGTTGACTCTCAACTGCAACTCCATGGGGGACATCAGGGAACTAGGGAAAATCATCCCCTCTAATGGATAGGCCAATGAAAAAGTAAATGTCCTCCTCAATGGGCCTATACCACAACTCAGTATTGACACAAAAAGTCTGTCGCTGGACATTCCATCGGCAGATTACATGAGCCAATAGGACAAAGTTTTCCTTTAGGGATGTACCAACCTCATAGTACTTGAAGAGGTTGTCTTTCATCGAGAGCACTCGATTCGCTACAGTAATAGGCTGGGGGTATAAATCCCTCTCCCTCTCTCTCACCTACCATGGTTGGACCATATTGTATGGGTCCACCTACTGCTCCTGTTCCTTGTTATAAACATATTTGAGCATTGCAACCCCAATCACATATGTCCATAAGCCAAGGGCTTTTGAGTCCCTAAAAGTGTTATTTCATGCCCTAAAGGAACAAGGTCAGTGGATTACATCATCTCCCATAAGTTCTCCACAGAAAATTGCTCAGAACTGGTCAAAGCTGAACCATACAGATTGCTCAGTGCTAAGGGTGCAATGCATCTCACCTGCTTAGTACAAAAAGTGCAATGCATACTGGAAAGCCCTTCTGTAAGGTGTGATGGGCGAGAGTAGACAAATGGCAGAGACAGTTTGCAAGGTGGATGATCATGGAATCTTCTAGAAAATTGTCTTGTGACACTTGCCTCTCTAAATTCACCCATGGATGAGTAAGAGATCATCAATATCCAAGTGGAATCAAGAACTATCATAGAGAAGACACTAATAAAAATCCCAGAAGCTGACTCACCCCCCTGCAATCATCTATATATGGATCCCTCATCCCAGAGATCTAGAGGCTGGAATTTTGCATCTTGTAAGGAAGTGTTGTTAGTTTCTTGGTGGAACATCATAGTGTTGGGTGATCTAAGCTTTCATGAGGTGAGAAGGGCTTTGATGCTGGGAGGATGATGTTGGGGTTAGATCAATGGGTTGTGATCCTCTCTTCTAAATCTTTATATCAATAAAGCTATTCAAGTTTTCCTCCACATTCTTGTATGTTTGATGATATATGCATTTGTGTGGTCAATATATATCTAGTCCTATATTGTTTATGATTGTAGATCTCTGTACTTTGAAGGTATTATGCTTCTTTGATTTTACAGGTACTCTTTGAAGTGGAGTAATCAAGGAAGGAGCGGCAAAGATCCGTCAGAGGGGTTTAGGAATAAGCAAGGAACCAAGCGAAAGATTGAGGTTGGTATTCTTTGCTCCTCTCATATCTACTTCTCATAAAGGGAAACGAAAGTAACTTTAATCTATTTGTTTCTAAGATAGCTACCCATCTTAGTGGGACTAGCAGCTCTGCATAGACACTAGATTTCCCAATAACAAATGGCGACTCCACTGGGGAGCGACTAGCTTGTTTGCTTGTCTACATTTGTTTGCTTTATAAACTTACAGAAAGAGCCTGAAGTTAAGCCAGCTAGCCTTCGAACTGCTTTTCTATGCAAGTGCAAAGTAGATCAATGCTGCTTTAGTCTATCTCTGGGTTTTATTTATAAACTGAACAATCGATTTGCAAACATCCTAATTTCCATGGTGGTGGCTCAAGTAGCCTCATTAGATTAGCCCCTGTGATTTGTATTTACTGACTATCATTAGCTTGGCCTAAATCCTTGAACTAAGCTGCAAAATGTGACCGAGAACCAATTTAAAGTCTCTTCCCTGGACCATCGCACCTTCTCCTATTGGGAATCTGGATGCATCGCACCTCCCGTGTGTAGTAGGTGGGATATATTGCTCTTTCCCTATGTTACAAGTGTGATGATCAAATAAGACTTCTCCTACTTCCAGATTTTGGTTTTTGTTCACTCTCTTCAGCTTTATTTAGGAGTTTTTCTATCTGTGATCAGTATACCACTGTGGAAACTCCCTTCCTTTGCATGATTCAGCCTCCATTGTACAAAGAACTGTAAATGTTTTTATGTATTGTTTGCCATTTACAGTTCTCCTTTAAAAAGAAGTAGCGCAATCAAATTGTCGTCTTTTGGTTTGGAAGTGTCGCAAGTGTCATTTTCAGTCAAAGAAAAGAATCCTACTGTTCTTGATGGTCGATTACTCTGTTACTCTTGTATTTGATTTGAATTAATAGTTTTTCTAGTGTCGAAAGTAGTTTTCAATTCAAAATCGCAAAGTGTCGTCATTATCTTCCTTTCGTCTTTTGAAGAGAAAATCATTAGTATTGTCGCTTGAAACGATTCAGATTTGTACTTAGCATTCTTTTTGTCATTCACACATTAAGAAAGCGAAAACAAATACATGCATGTGCATTTGCATTTATATTGCTTGTTGATTTTGATTTAGGATAGTGCATCTAGTGTGTGCTCTCTGCTCTATGTTGAAAGAATCATGCTTCTCTTTCCTTAGTAGCTAGGATTTTCATTGCAAAAAGAATATTAAACAATTGTTTATCATCTTAGATTGCATTTTAGGAATTGTATATCTACATCACGTGGTGAACCTGAAAGGCAAATTTCTTAAGAAAGATCAACTGTAAAATAAATTCAATGAACATAAAAATACTTTGGAACCTAACGCACAACATTTAGAAGTCTAGTCTAGAGACGTATTCCGACGTCGTAAAGCTTGGTAACTATCGCTTTCGTTGTAGGTTGGGTGATTCCTCCTCTTTGAGAAGACAAGTGCCAGTATGGACTTGTGCTCCCATGTACCGTCGAGTATATATTGGGAGACCACAATAGGTTATATCCTTTATCCTTAGGAAGCCGTGTCGGCCACCCTATCAATTGCAATGCACTGAACACAACATTCGAGAAGATTGACAGTCGTACCGTAAAAATTACTCTACAGTTTTGCGATTGGTTTGGTAATCCCTCTGTCTAGATTTCCAGAGTAGTCTCTTTCTTTCCTTTTCAAACTCCTTAAAGGAAAAGGTACATCTGAGCACTTGTCACTTCAGGCTCATTAAAAATCGAAGGCAACTAGAGTCATCTTTAGCTTTTTCTCGACTCTTAAAAATAGTTTGTGTCAAAGCGTCTAAAATTCATTTAATTCGGAATCATTTTTCCCTTATTTTGAGTTGATAGTGTAATCCACAATCGTGGAAGAAAGTCAATCGAAACCTCTTCATTCACGGATATTAACGAGTCAACTGTATTTGACTCCGAAAACAAAACTATTATGGACAAAGCGAACTCATTTAACTGGGTCAAAGTCCCCTAGATTGCTTGGAACTTTTGTTCCAACATCCTCAGGGACTCTGATTACTCCAACCATCTCTGGTACCCCTACCTTTACAGAAGAAATTCCGCGGCCACAAGAGGACATTAGAACTGATCCTAGTGTAATGGTAAACACTTCTATTCCTGAACTAGCTACATCTGACGCTGATTCGGAAGGTGTTACCCCTCCAACAACTGTCGCTGCAGAGTCTATACCTTCTTCGGCACCAGAAATATTTTACGGACCTGACGATCTACCTCTCCCACCTGGATTGATTTCTATAGAAGATATTGTGGAAGATCCTCTGTCCAGTACTCCATTGCATTTTGGAGCTGGGATCACCCTATATCCTTCTTCATCGTAAGTTAGTCTCCCTTCATCGCAAGTTCCTGTAGAATAGCTAGGAAATCTCTTGGATAGACTAGATATGTCTGAACAACCATCGACATCTAGGACTATGTCATGTGATGTAGCAGCAATAGAACCTCCTGCTGCTACTCCAACAATGTTCGTCGGTGTACCATTCCCAACTAGCTCTCAACCGCTAGATGGAGTCCATCCAGGGACTGTTTTGACAGTATGGTTTGTTCTCGTTTGTTCATCCGAAATAATATCCGGAATCCCTTATGTTGAGTCTCAACAAATTGATCCTTCACAACAGTATCAATTTGGGCAGTCCTGTCCCCAAAATCCAATCATTCCTTTGAGCACTGGGTTGCCACCATATGGGGGGCAGTATGCCCATTCATTGTTTCCTCCGGGAGAACAACCATATGGGAGTTCACAACAGAATTCGGGTCATGCTGGAATTACATCCAGCGATTGGGTGCCAATACTGCCTCAACAACCAAGAGTTGTATACTCAATGCAACAAAGCCTACTTATGTCGAATATCCCCAATACACCGACCATTGTGATAGTGTTGCAAGTACAAGCGTTGCCTATTGTATGCCAACCTCAAGTTTCTCAGGTCGTAATACAACAGCCTCCTGTCTCCACGACACAGCCGCAATCACCGATTAGTGGCTCCCTAACCAGAGCAACCCAGGTTAAAACGGGTACTATTACCCCTCATCTTGGTCAAATAGCCAGTATTGGACAATAGAAAATGGTTTCACAACCATGGCTGGTGCAATATCAACAACTGCAATTCCAACAAGTTTACCAAGGATCTGAGCAACAAATATTTGCAAGTAATGGGCAACCGTATATTCAAAATGGTCAACATCAATCATTTCAGAGTGGTTATGCCCATCAACCTTACAAAAGTTATCAGCATCAAATGCACTATGTTGGTATGCAAAGACCCACTGCTCAATCAATCCCATCTTATACTGGGTATGCTTCGTCAAACCTGAATCAACAGTTTCCCTTCGTGGCGACTTTAGAGTTACCGGATCTAAATTAGCTAACAAATGACCCAATTGCTTATGCCCCTTGGTGGCTGGCGATTCCTCATAAACTTCCGTCAAATATTCCTAAATTTAATGGAAATCCAGGTGAAGACTCGTCAAATCATGTGATGACCTTTCATTTGTGGTGTTCTTCCAACACTCTAAATGATGATTCGATTAGGCTTCGCCTTTTTCAGCGAATGTTAACTGGTCTGGCAGCAAAATGGTACATTCAATTGCCTAGAGCTTCATTTGATAACTTCAGCACCCTTGCCACAAACTTTTTAACCCATTTTCAGTTACCAATAAGGTACGAAACAGGAACAAAGCTTCTTACCAATTTCAAATAGATGATAGCCACTCACATATATGATCATATCCATGAGTGGCGTCGTCGTCGTAGAATGGTAAAAACATATCTTCCTGATCAGCTGTTAGCTGAATGGTTTATAAAGTAATTGTTACCTTCTATCACAGAAGATGTGGCAAAGGGAGGGTTCGTCACTAAATAGCAAGTCATTGCTCGTGCGCAATATCTAGACTTGATCTATACTCAGTCTAGCATGCTCTATGACAAAATCCCTGATGCTCCTAGACCAGAATTTTCCGTTCCTCCTCCTCCTAAATCAAACAAAGACTCTCATGCTGGTGATGGTGTGATAGGTACGACTAGCACGAAAATCATAAAGGCTACATCGAAGAAAGCTCGTATGGTTTCTAGTCAAAATGCAAATGAAGAACTTCTTGCCTCGAAGGTAAATGTCGTGTCGACAGACAAAGGCAAAGAACCGAAGCAACCAGGGGGCAAGAAGAAAAAGAAAGGGAAAAAGAAGAAATAGGAGGAGTCATCTCCTAAAAATCTTCTGCAAACCCTTCTGGAGAAAGGAAACCAAATCATCCATGCTTTATATGCGATGAGGATCACTGGACGAAATACTGTCCACATAAAGTTGAGCTTAGGAAACTCTTAAATAATTAAAAAACCTCAGCGGTATTAAATGATCTGTTTCCAAATCTAGGAACCAATCTGGTTGCTAGTGACAATGCTTCCCCATCCCAAGTGCTCATGTTGTCCATTTCGAAACAGCAAAATGATGCTTTGGTATCGACAAGGAATAAAGATTACAGGAATCCACAGCTGTTGAACAACAAGGCTACTGATCAACCTAGTAGTTCGACAACAACTTCGACCGAAGTTGTGCCACCCATCATTCCTGAGCTAATGATACAGCTGCCAAAGGGAGTAGTGCACAAATTGACATTTAATCCTCGTGCCAGAGCAGCATAGAATTATAATATAGTAGAGGACCTAGCCCAATCGCCCTTCGTTATGTCGACACTTAAGGTACTGCAAAATTGCCCCTCCCAGAAGTAGGCTCTATTATTAGAAATAGGTGGGATTGACCCAGCAGATTCCAATCTTGTGACCTTTAATCATAAAGGATATGACCCTCAGTTACCAGCTCAACTTGCTTTCCTTATTCAAGTGAAAGCCCTCAACAAAACTGTTCATCGAACGATTATTGATGGGGGAGCATCTACATGTATTATGTCAATGAGTTGCTGGAAAAATTTGGGCTCACCACCCTTGTCGCGATCGTCAATGACGTTGAAAGAATTTGATGGATGAACATACACTCCATACGGGATTTTAAGTAACTTACAAGTCGAACTGGGGGGCAAGACAGTAGAAATTAATGTTGAAGTTATCGACGAAAACCTCGATTACAACATCCTACTTGGAAGGCCCTGGATATATGCTATGGCCGCTGTTGTGTCGACATACTTCAGAAATATTGCATTTCCTTTCCAAGGAGGAATTACAATTGTCGACCAACAAACGTTTCTCCCTAACAGTTCACAAGTTATAGGAAGCATTCTGATGATCCATGGGAGCTCTCAGTCGCTTCAAAATATCAGAGTAGGCCTACTAAAAGACCCGACATTGATGGGTACATTTTCCCTATCACCTCCAAACAATCTAGCGGAAGTGGCCACGGTGGGAACCTGCAATATGGTGTCTTCCATTCAGAAGATATCCGATCACGATGTTAGCATGGATCATCGCGAGGTTTTGCCTCCAAGCCCAATAGAAATATTGTAGCAATCAATGTTTTCGGTATGGGAGGTGAACCCAAATCAACGTTCATCAAGAATTTGGATAGATAGGTCTAAGGAATATGGTACCCCTTCAGATCCTTGGTCGCATGTACATTCTATAGACGAAGGAATTTTCAGTCAATGATGATTGATGAGGCACCATGGGAAGATTACCACCATCGTTCCCATCTTCCAGATTATAAAGAAGATTGTTCTAGTGACCTTGATCATCCTTTAGTATTTGATTTCCTATCGAATACTGTAAATACGGTGGATTCTAAGCGAAACCTGTCCAATATTGAAGAAACTATCGCCATAAATATCTCGACTAAACCAAATGTTGTAGAGAATATTCATGTCAGCAAATCTAGTTCTTCTTCAGAACTGGAAGTATATTACGCTCTATTTCACGAGTTCAGAGATGTCTTTGCTTGGTCATATGATTAAATTCCAAGCATTGACTCGAGTATAGTTGAACACGAAATTAAGATGTATCCAGATGTCAAACCAGTACGACCATGGCTTCGGTAGGTGCACCCCAAGAAAGCCACTGCCATCAAGGCAGAAGTTGAAAAACTTCTCCATGCTGGTTTCATTTACCCCATTCCTCTAACCGATTGGGTATCGAATATTATTCCTGTAATGAAAAAGCAAGGAACGATAAGAGTATTTGTCGACTATAGGGATGTAAATCAAGCTTGTCCAAAGGACAACTACCCTACACCCTTCATTGACCAGATAATTGATGAATGCACCGGATGTGAAATCTTTTCATTTATGGATGGATTTTTCGGGTATAATCAAATAAATATCCGTCCACAGGACCAGTCAAAGACTGCATTTATTTGTCTGTGGGGCACATTCGGATACCACAAGTTACCTTTTGGTTTAAAGAACACAGGGGAAACCTTTTAGAGGGAAATGAATTATGCCTTCCATGACATCAAGAACATCGTTCAACCATATCTCAACGATCTTCTGGCTCATTCGCGAAAGCAGACCGATCATCTGCAGCATTTGAGAGTGATATTTCTACGTTGTCGACACTCCAAGATACGACTCAATCCACAAAAATGTGTGTTTTGTGTCAGTTATGGTCGTTTACTTGGCTTTGTAGTTTCGAAAGACGGGATTCGTCTCAACCCCTGTAAGGTTTAGGCAATCATTGATTTTCCTCCACCTTCAAATTTTCTTCAAATTCAGAAACTCCAAGGGAAAGCAAACTTTCTAAGGAGGTTCATTCCAAATTATGTCGAACTTGCTAAAGGTTATACTTGTCTGTTGAAAAAAGAAGTACCCTTCATCTGGGATCAGGTCATGCAAGCTTCATTTGATTCTTTAAAGGAATCCCTAATAAAAGCATCATTAATGTATGCTCCTAATTATCAAAAAGACTTTAACCTGTATCTGGCTACAGCATATATGACAATAGCAATGGTTTTAGTTCAAGAAGACAATGGAATTGAGAATCCTATTTATTATTTAAGTCAAAACTTAAATCATACAGAAACCAAGTACTCCTATGTTGAAAATCTAGCTCTCGCAGCAGTTCAAGCGATACAGAGATTTCGACACTATATCCTCTTTTGAAAAACTACCATTTTGTCAGATTGCAACCCAATGACTTATATCTTGTCGCGACAGTTACTGGGGGGAAAATATTCCAAATGGATAGCAATTTTGCAAGAGTTTGATCTGGAATTCGTAAAATCCAAATCAAAGAAAGCCTTGGTTTTCGCGAAGTTACTATGCAATCTCCCATAGTCCTCCAACGATTCAACATCCAATGCAACAATCGTGGATGAATCTTTGTTTCTGATATCTTCAAGTGATCTGTGGTATGGAGATATAATCATCTATCTCCAAACCCAAACATATTGGTCTAATACCTCCTGTTCAGAACAACGACGTACTCGATACCAAGCAAAAGACTACATGATCATCAGTGATACACTTTACCATCGTGGTATCGATATAGATCTATGGAGGTGCCTCACCCATGAGGAGGCCGAAAAAGTCCTGAATTATTGTCATTCAGGCACGTGTGGGGGGCATTAATTTGGTTACGCTATAGCACAAAATATTTTACAAGCAGGGTACTTCTGGCCAACGATGTTCAAGGATTGCATAACCGTAGTCAAAAGTTGCCATGCTTGTCAAATCTTTGATCACAAAACCAGAATACCACCCGCACCTCTGTAGCCAGTAGTTGTTATCGGGCCATTCGCCAAATGGGGCATAGATTTCATGACATGTAACCCCACCTCGGCCGGGGGGCATGGGTATATCATAGTCGCATTAGACTATTTTACGAAATGGGCCGAGATGATGCCTACATTAAACAACAGCAGTGAAACAACTGCTCTTTTCTTTTTCAATCATGTAGTCTCCAGATTCGGTGTTCCACAAGCTATAATCACATATCATGGATCTGATTTTCACAATCACATGATGGTTGAGTTGGTTGCCAAATTAGGATTGTCCCACGACAGCTCTACTCCGTATTGTCTGCAAGCTAACGGGCAAGTTGAGGCAATCAACAAAGTCCTGAAGCGCATGCTGCAAAGGATGATTGGAGTCCATAAATGGAATTGGTACCTAATCCTATACTCAAACCTGTGGGCATACCGGACATCAGTAAGAAATGCGACCAGGTTTACGCCCTTTCCGCTGGTGTATGGCTTGGAAGCAATCTTACCAGTTCAGTGTGAAATCTTGTCCCTCAAACTCGCAGTCGACCTTCTCCCCGGAACTTCAGAAGAGGAGGCTCATTTCTTGGAATTAATCCAGCTAGATGAAACTTGTCGTGATGCCACCTTGGCTAACGAAGCCCATAAGAAATGATTCAAGGCGCAGTTTGACAAGAATGTCAAACCCCGTGTCTTCTCAGAGGGTGACCTGGTCTTACTTTATGACCAGGAGTCCGATAAGTTGGGAGCAGGTAAGTTCAAGTCTTTATGGATGGGCCCCTATGTTGTTAAGCATGTATTAGCAAAAGGAGCCTACGATTTAGTGGATTATGATGGGATTCCACTGGCGCAACCCCGCAACGGGTTGTACCTTAAGCGTTACTATGCTTAACTCAGTATAGTAACCCCTATGCTTTTGTTACATTTTTGTTTTCTCTAAGAGTAATTGTTTTGGTTAGGTAATCCACTTTTGCATTTGTTTCAGATGTCGAACCTATTGGAATCATTTGTTGGATATGCCGACGAAGCAAGTCGTAGTTCGCAGAACCTATCTTCTGTGACCTAGGTCATCTTTGATCCAAGTGGCGAGTTAGTGAGTTTCAGAGGGCTATGTATTGGTTGATCAAAAAACAACATCGCTGAATACAGCGCGTTGATAGAACTCCTCTCTGATGCCATCACGCATGGCATACACCAACTTGTCGTCAGGCTCAACTCACAACTCGTCATTCTACAGCTCACTGGTATCTACTCCGTACGGAATCCAACTATCTACCGCATGTTCCTAGAGGTCAAAATTTTGGAAAGATAGTTCGATTTTATTCAATATCAACATATTTCCATAAACTTAAACACATTAACAGATTCATTGGCAAATTATGTGTTAGATAGACATTTGCGACATTTATAAAAGAAAAGCATTTCATCAATATTTGCATGAGGATCATATAACTTAACCAAAATGAAGCTCCGAAAATCAAAAATATATATAACTGTTTATGGTTTACACATAGTGTTCTATGTCCAAGACAAAATTGGTCAAATGACCCAAAAACTCAAAATGCTAGGGGGCACCCTAGTCTAATGGTGCTGGTGATAGCAAGTCACCGCCTATGCAATCATGCGTAAAAGACTGGTCCATCGACGTGGCACACTAGTAGTATGTCGTTGTAATCTCAGAGGCAGCTCATCAGTCCTCACATCCAAGATACCAAGAGTGAGGCCTTTGATTTGATCCTACAATGTAGCAAGAGTCTCTGCCACATCCAGGTCACGAAAGACAACCCTCCCTATAGCCTCTCCTGCTGGAACGACAACTGGTGCTCTCAGTCGCACTGTTGGTCGCACCGGTCTGATATCTGCATGAGCACATGAGTTTTGATTAGTCTTGATAAAAGAAAGCATAGGAAAATTATAAAAGCAATAAACAGGGATATGGTCAGAAATTTTACCTATAGCACTCCATTGCTCGCCAGCCGGTAGCACCAAATCTGAGTCACCCCGGAAATCCATACCAACATACGGACACTCGGCATAAACCATCTCCTAACGGTTGAACCACTCAAAGAAGGCATCAGAGAAAGAAACCTGTGGCTGACCAGCATGCTGAGCCATCAGGTCAACCCATCTCTGCATCCGTGGCTCAGTCGGTGGTGGCAAACCAAGTGAAATGTATTGCGGCTGCATCAGTGGGATCTTCTCCAAGGCGAAAGCGGTCAAAATGGAACCATAGCCAAAGTTCTTAGATCATCCATTTTTCACCTTGGTAAGTTGTTCTTTTATCACCATAAGTACTGCATCACACTAGTTGAACACCTTCGGTTCAAGGCATTCTAAGGCATACTGCATATAAGACCTGTTGGCCAAGTGAAGAGCCGCACTACCAGCCAGTCTAGCAAAGGTGAACAAGATGGTCCTCAAGGACTGGTTAGTGACATCTCGGATGTTGATCTTTCCGTCCCTTCTCAGCTGAGATCCTTCTCTACAATATCGGCGAATATAATCCCTCATGGATTCGCCCCCACGGGCGGAACCTGATAGTGAGAGAGGGGCATCACGCCTCGATAAACCGGTCAAAAAGTAGATGTCCACAACGGTCAAGGGGATGGATTTTCCTCTGATCTGGAACACCTGGTTGGTAGGATCCCATGCATCAAGGAAATATTGCAACAAGTTGATTTGTTGCCTCATGTTAGATATGCGGAAGAACTTGAGCAAACCACAGTTCCGCAATGCAAATACCGTACCCGAATCATGTAAAGACACCATGTCCTCTTCTTCATGTTCGTGTTCTCACCATGTAACAACCATTTTGCTCCAATGAATCTCTGAAAAAAAAAACAAGAGAAGAGTCAGGATCCTGATTTGGCAAAAAACAAGGAAAATTTCCATGAAAAACAGTGCACAAGTTTCCCTCCTTGCGTCCATCGCACCCCAGCTGTGTACTGGGTGAGATGCATATTGACTGCCTAATGGCCAGCCCAGTATGCATGGCACCTTTCGATATACACAGGGTGCGATGGGTGGCAGAACGAATTGTTCAAACCCAGAGGCTCAGAAACACAGAGAAACATGCTCAGAATTCAAAAAGGAAAGAATGCAACTAAAGAGCACAGGTTTAGCTCCTACCTGGTCCAGACAGCACCAAGAATTGTCCACAGAATCTCCCAGAATTAGCTAGTGAAAATCAATGGGGAAAACACCTCCAAGCTCCAACAATCTCAAGCGCAAATGAAATGGTAAAATGAGGGGTAAAAACTACTTTTAAGTTACTTTTCACATAATTCGAGTAGTGTATTAGTTTTTTAACTCATTTTTCAAGCATGTATTCTCATTTCTAATCAGTTTGATGGAGAAATTGAATAGGTTGTACGACCGTCAAAAGAACATAGTGTTAATAGTGGGTTGAATATCAATGACCATTATCGCTTGCACTTTTTACGCAAAGTTCAAGCTCGTTAAAAATTAAACCTAAGCAATGAGCAAATGTTCCTCCAGAGTTTAAGCTCATTAAAAAATGAACCAACCTCTAGAAAATAACCATTGCGAATGCATTATCCTCAACGTTTGATCCCTGGTCATGTTCTTACCATTACCTCCACTCTGTTTTAGCTGACCATATGCCTCCATTTGATTGTTTACCCTTTTGAGGAACAGCTACGACGAGTGATTCTATTAGCCATCCTTGTGACACTGTCATGATTGGAAAATTCCAAACCTTACCTGGAATTAGCAGCTACCCGAAAATATCACTCATTCCTCAAAAACGAGTCTCCTTTAAGCACTTTTCATCTGACTCGTAAAATATGAAAAGATTGCCGAGCAATTGGCCTCTCCAGCTTGTTAAAGCTATCGGAAGAGCTATCCCTCCTCTAGATTTTAATCTTTTTGGACCTGAGGGATTATTACACAAAAATATCGAGCGCTTGTTTTGTTCAGCTCGTTAAAACTATCGAAAATTCATCTCTTTCGTATTATTTATACTTTTTCGGACTTAAGGGATTATATGACGAAAAAGGATTACTGGAGTTTCCTTTCCATCCCTTTTCAGACTCTCTAAAATTGAAAAAGGACCGAGTTGTCTTTATTGTTAAACTCGTTAAAACCAATAGCAACAAACTTGTCCATAGAGACGAGAACGAGTTTCATTGTTGCTAGGCTCGTTAAAACATAGCGACGAGTTTGCCCAAAGGGGAAATTATAGAACAAGCATATGTTATCCTCCTCAAGCTTGATAAAAATAAATAGGTACTGGTCAGCAATGACTGGGGAAAAATTGGGAAGAAAACTTGAAGAAACTTTATTGGTAGCAAAGTTGCTCTTGAACATGACACTTTCACTCCATCACCATGATTGAGTCGAGTTGGGTTATTCCGTTCACCGGTCATATTACCATTGGTCCATCGTACCATCCATGTTTGGGGTTAACGCTACCAATCCATTTCAGTGTCGCTGATATGTTCAAGAGAAGTCACTCAGAGAATTCACCAACGCATCTTGTGTCTCATCCGTTGCAATACATTCACGCTCCATTCTTTCATGACCACCACCCTGAACCTTGTATCATCAAATCGTTTTCACCTCTGCAAAGTCATTTTCTCCATTCTGTGTCGTAGATGTGGGATTCATTAAGGCCCTCCTACGACGGGTCACTTCTTGTCGACATCGGCTCATTATCCAAGAAGTCGACCTAGGGACAACCCTTTCAGTACCTTGAAGCTTGCATGCCTCAATGGCAAGTTTCTCGCTTTCGGCAACAGGTTTACATCAATGGCCTTCGACCAAGATATTTTGCATGGTGTTCGATGCCGAGTCCCATTTTCACACCATGCGAATTGTACTGTAGTACCTTGAGGTTCATCATCATTATCGGTGATTCCTCTTGCGCCTGTTAACAGCTTACATCATTGGCTAGTAATCAGGCAATGTCTTTCCATGTTCAACTCCAGAACATTTTTCACATGGATAGACTTGTAGTTTGGGCGAAGATCGAACGAGTTTGAAGACCCCGGATCTCGTTTCATCTATCCAGGCTGCGATATATTCAGGAATATAAAGACATCATTGCTACACAGATGATCATCCAAATCAAAGGATGATGGCTCTATCAGAATCATCAGTGTGCTACACAGACTGTTGTCTGTCCTATGTACATGAAAATGAATTTATAAAGCTGAGCATGGGAATGCCCACCTCAGCTAGATCATGAAAATGTTATGAAGATAATGTATTGTATTGTATCTTATTACAGGTCGCCTT
>APFE030531410.1:285510-338202 GCA_000404065.3 Pinus taeda | reverse complement strand
TTCTAATCTTTATATCAATAAAGCTATTCAAGTTTTCCTCCACATTCTTGTATGTTTGATGATATATGCATTTGTGTGGTCAATATATATCTAGTCCTACATTGTTTATGATTGTAGATCTCTATACTTTGAAGGTATTATGCTGCTTTGATTTTACAGGTACTCTTTGAAGCAGAGTAATCAAGGAAGGAGTGGCAAAGATCCATCAGAGGGGAGAAGGAATAAGCAAGGAACCAAGCGAAAGATTGAGGTTGGTATTCTTTTCTCCTCTCCTATCTACTTCTCATAGAGGGAAACGAAAGTAACTTTAATCTGTTTGTTTCTAAGATAGCTACCCGTCTTAGTGGGACTAGCAGCTCTGCATAGACACTAGATTTCTCGATAACCCTCCTGCTCTTGCTCCCGCTGCTGACGTCTCTACTACATGATTGAAATATAAAATACATCAGCCTCATACATAAAATAAAAAAAAAAAATTATTAAATGAAACATGTATTTATAACTATGGAAACATAACTTTCAATCTAAAAAAGAAATATCGTGCACTCAAAAATAGTCATGCACCAAATTTGGTGCACTTTCAACTATAACTACACTATTAATGGTGTGCACATAAGTATGAGGCACCATGGGTGTTTTAGAAATTTAACTTTTCATAACGGTGCGGCATACTTGTGTAATGATGCTCACGTCACATATTTGCCGATGCGTTTATATTTATAAAACGTGCTGCCATAATGGTGGTGCGTTATGTTCACGAGTTGAAACGCAGTGCACCCTGTAAATTTATAGGGTGCACCAAAACGTGTTCAGTGCACCCTGTAAATTTACAGGGCACACCAAAACGTGTTCGGTGCGCCCTGTAAATTTACAAGGCACACTAAAACGCAGTGCACCCTATAAATTTAAAAGGCGCACCAAATGTGTTCAGTGTGCCCTGTAAATTTACAAGGCACAGCGAAACGCAATGCATCTTGTAAATTTACTGGGCGCACCACTATCGTTGTGAGCCGAACAAATCAAGCACACCGCACATCGCAAAAAAAAAAAAAACAATAACGAATTCAACCTAATTTTCAATTCTAATCTGCTAGAAACTTAAATTAGAATGAAACATAGAGATTACTAGCACATTTGGTCATTAGGGAGCCATTTTGGACACGTAATGGAGAAAAACAAATTTTCACACCGTTTGAAAAAATTGGAAACTCAAATAGTGAGCACAGTACTAAAAGGTGGCGAGCAAGAGAAGCATTGACGTTACTGTGTTTACACATGGAAAGAGTGGCACCCATGCTTTAGAGCTCCCCCGCAATATAGATTGTAAAAATGATCATTATGGCTGGAAGGCTTTTTTATTTACCCCTCCTCCAGTGTGTGTCTCAAAGCACACTGGGGTGGGCTATATACAAAAGCCTTGTATCTTTTTTTTAATTTTAAATTATCACGTTGGTTTATCAAGGCGCATCGAGGCTCTATATTACTCCTAATGCACTGGTGCTATGGTTTTACAATAGCACCAGCCTTTTTTTAGAAATTAGAAATTGTTTATCGATACACTTTATACAATGCCCTGGGGCGTTGTTATACATTTACTGCATCGAGACGTCATTTTCTAATAGCACCGGTACATTTTACTATATGAAGGAGTCCAGTGTTAGAAAATATTCAAGTATTGATGCGTTAGGGTATTTAGCGCACCGCGGGTTTTTATTTTTCAAAAAAAAAAACTACAATGCACCATGATATATGCAGCTCTGGTGCATCTATTAAGAAAGCACTGGTGCACTTTAGTAATTTAGAAGCACCATCAAATAAAAATTTGCCTGCCCACCTCCGCTAGTGACCTCTACTACAAATAGATTTTTGGGCTATTTTTATAGGGGCCTTCGCAAAAAACTCTTCTAGAAGGTATTTTCCTTGTAGTGATCTTAAAATGAAAGAATTTGAGTAAAATATCTTAACGATAGATATTAGTCCTCCAAGATCCTAGAAGGACACTTATAGGAATATCCTTGAAACTGTGTGTTTTAGTAGAATTTTGTGTTGGAAGGAAGTGGATCAATCCTAACTTTGGTATTTCAAAGACAGACAATATTCCTTCAATATTCTTAAAACATAATTTTAAGATATCGTTCAAAACGATAATTTTCAGTGAAGCATAGTTAGAAGCTCAAACTTGGCAGTTTTCTTTATTAGAATTGTGTGTTTTAGAAGAATTTTGTTTTGAAGCAAAGAAAATCGATCTTGAATTTGATATTCCAAAGATGGATGGTATTCCTTTGAGATCCTCAAAAGGCACTTTTCAAAGAAACATACTTAAGCTCAACCTTGACATTATTCTTTATTAGAATTTTTTGCTAGAGGGGAGTAGGTCAATTATGAAGTTGTAATTTGTTTATTTCAACTGTGAGAGGAGTAATTTTAATGGAATGAATTTATGATTATAGATTTAGGAGAGTGATTAGGTCTTTAGTTTCTAAAAGGATTTTATTATCAACATGATATTATATATAATAATTCTTTATTGTAACTAACATTGCAAAGAGGGTCATTTCAGTTAACTCTATTGACTCAATGAAGAGTGTGGGATGTAAAATTAATGGTGATTGTTGATTATAGGATGAAATTTACCACTTCATTCGTTTTGTGTTTATCTAAAAACATGTGCTTGACTTTGTTACTATTTTTACAGAGCTTAAATTTCCCTGGAATAGTAGTAAAATGCATATAGATTCGAAGGATCTAACCATTCTCCTGAACATTGATATAGGCGAATGCTTAGCTATTTTGAATCTAGATGCATTGGCATTACATAAGAGAGTAATTTTAGGTAACGTTATTTAACCAATGGAGATTGTAGGATGTAAATTTAATAATGATGTTTGAATATAGGATGAGATTTTAGCATTTTGTTTGAGTTGTGTTCATTTGAAAACATGTGCTTAGAATTTGTTATTGTTTTTCCAGAGCTTATATTGCTATGTAAAAGTAGTAAAATGCATATAGATTTGAAAGATGCAATCATTCTCTGAAATGAACAATAAAAAATTCATCCTATCTTATAAATCAGGAATCATAAATTCATCGTATGTAATCTATCTCCTAAATCAATAATCATAAATTCATCCCATTATGACCATTAACTGAAGAATGATTATATTTTTCAAACTTACATGCATTCGATTCTAAATAATTGAGAATAATGACCGTTTATTTAGGAATCTAATTAGATTTTTCGAATTTATATGCATTTTATTATGTTAATATTTCTCCTAAATCAAAATTCATAAATTCATCCCATTATGAAAATTGATTTAGGACAGCCCCACGGGGGTAGGCGAGTTGGTAATCACATGGCAGTGAAGTTCATAGTAAGCGGACTCCATATTGAAGGTCACGAGTTCAAATCCCCCAGACTTACATTGGTGACGCGTTATAGCAGGCAAGGCGCGAAGCCCAGAGGTTATAGTGGTGGCGGCCAGAATCGACCCCGTGTCACGCGAGTTGCGAGGTTGTCCCAGTTGCTGATTCCTCTGCTACAAAAAAAAAAAAAATTGATTTAGGACAATGACTATATCTTTCAAATCTATATATGCATTAAAAAAAAGTGTTACTCAAGGACTATGTTGCTTGACATGTACTTCCTTAAACTTAGAAGCCAAGTTTGAGGGGTATCTATTTGGTTAAATTCACCGAAGACTTGCAATTGGTATCATTCCTTTTTAACATGCCATTTGGGAGGGGCATACCACAGCGAAAATGGAATTGTGGTGGATGGATTGACACACCTTAACCTCACTAATGAACCAAGGCCATGTCATCCAGATGCATCTCTTCCTTTTTCATGAACATGAACCATCTACATCTTATTTCAATGTCCATATTAAATAACATAATTTTGTAGATTACCAGACTTAGTGGACACTAGTGAAGCTAAAAGGCAGCATTCTCCAGATTGTTCCGATACAGACAAGGATAATCCTTGCATTGTGGAGGACTCTTCTCTCGTACTTTTTTCATCCTCACAGACTCTGGGGGAGTGGTGAAAGGTTGAGAAGAAAAAGGGGAGGAAAACATAATTTCCTCCCCATTTGTACTATATTTTCTAGTTTTTTTGTTTTTGACTACAGACTTTTGGGCTGCTTATCGCATATGCACTTTTTCATCTACAAAATGTAATTTTGTTATTATTAATAAAATTACGATTTTTCCCAAGGGATTAAAAAAATAAAAATAAAAAAAAGGAACATAATTTTATAGATACTTTATATAAAGAAAAGTAAAGTAATTTAAATTGAAAAAATTCTTATATTTTCACTTTAGTGAGAAAGATTGAGAGAATTCTTATTCCATTCATAGTTGCTTTCTAATTCAATGTATGAGGAATATTTGTAAATTTTTCAATGTTTAATATGGATTTGATATGTAATATTTTAGAAAATATTAATAATTAAAATAATTAAATGTATACATAAATAAAAATATTATGAGGGGGCATATTTGAATATTTTAATGTGGAGAACGTGAATTATTAATAAAATATTTCAATGTCAACTACATATATATTATACCATCCTAAATCCATATGATGGGACTAGCCCTGATCACTTATGGCATATAATTAATGTGTGATTGCGTGGATGATTTTTATGGTTGATTGGTTTTATGGTGCAGTACTGGTGAGTTAATGCTATGAGGACAATTGTCCTGTCCATGGGCTTCGCTTCTCCTGCCTCTTCACTATGCCAAAGAAACCCTAACCTTTGCCATTTTGTTGTTGTTCTGGTACTCTGCTACTCTGTCGAGGTGAGGTCTCTGCTACTGGGTTCTGTTTCGTTTTCTACTATTATTAATTCTTCTCTCTTCTTGTGAACAGTGGGTGCCCTACCGACTGTGACCTTGGTCGGTGGCTTCCTTCTTCCATTTGCAAGGGCTCGGCTCCTCTGGTAAGTGAGCTCTCCTTAAACCCTCGTCCCTATTTTCAATTTCTTTTTATGGTTCTATGTCTTGGATTCTTATGGCCTTGTTTGGTGGTCACTGTAGGTGAATGGCTGGGCTCACCGACCGCTAGTCTCTTGCCCTGACACCTACGCTCTTGTATCGGGTAGGGTCGTTCCTCATCGTTTCTCTGTCTATCTATTTCGAAGTGTTTGTTGTTTGTAGTCTTTACTTGGTCTGTTGTCGAGGGTTGTGGCTTCAGCCTCACTGTTTCATGGTTCTGTGTATTTATGCCTCCGGGCTATTAAATTATGTCATGGCTCTGATCCATGAGCTCCTCAATAGAATACCCTACACATTGTATCTGACATGCGTCAAGCCATGATTTGTCCTCAATGGGACGGTTCTTCCACTTGATGAGGTACTGTAGGTACTCCTTTCTTCGACTTCGCCTGGCCACTTGTGTATCGAGGATTCCTTCGATCTCAATTGGCTGAGCTGAAGGCATTTGTCTCATCCACGAACTACTCTCTTCCTAGGTATCTCGATTTTTCTACGTCGAACTGTCCCCTTCAGGACTGGCAGTGTATGGGAATAAATCCGCCACATTAAATATGGGCGATATTCCTATACCTAGAGGCAATTACAACTCATAAGCATTTGTAGAAAACTTATGCAGAATTTTGCAAGGTCTAATTTTCTTAAACTTTAACTTATTGTATTTGCCCTTAGGGAATCTTTCTCTATGCAGATGCACTAGGACTTGATCCCCTACGTTAAATTGTACCTCTTGTCTTTTCAGATCTGCTTTCTGTTTGTACCTTTGAATGTTGTCCTATAATTTTGACTTCACCTACTCATGAAGGTCGTTAATTGCTCTTGTGAAATCTTCCCTGTCAGCACTCCTTTCTAACTGTCCCAAATCTCGTAACTCATGCACTACTCGAGGATGCATTCCATCCAAGATCTAGAAAGGACTACTTCCGTGCTTCGATTTGGTGAATCGTTGTAAGCAAATTCCGCTTAGGCAAGTATACGATCCCACATCCCTGAATTTTCCCCAACTAGACTCCGTAGTAGGTTTCCTAAACTCCTGTTCACTACCTCCGTTTTCCCATCGTTCTATGTGTGATAAGCGGAGCTGAAGTTTAACTTTGTGTCTAGCTTTTTCCACAAGGTGCACTAGAAATGTCCTGTGAATTTCACATCCCTGTCAGAAATAATGGACTTGGGTAAGCTGTGCAGTCTGACAATTTCAGTGAAAAACAAGTGTGATGCATGGGTAGTGTCACTGGTTTTCCTGCAAGGGATGAAGTGTGCCATCTTGGAGAAATGGTCCACCATCACCATGATGGATTCAAAACCCCATTGTGTTTTTGGTAGACCCAAGACAAAGTCCAGACTGACTGATTCCCACGGTCTATTTGGAATAGGCAAGGGTGTATACAACCCTGTGTTCTGATTGTGCCCTTTTGCCAACTGACACACTTTACACCTGGTTACATATCGTTGCACTCTCTTTGCATCTTCGGCTAGTAGTAAAAATGATTGGGTTGATCCAAGGTCTTATCAATGCCTAAATGTCCAGCTAGACCTTCACTATGTTTTTCCTTGTTGATGTTCTCCCTCGTCAAACATTCTGGAATACACAGTTGTCCTCCCTTGAATAGCAGCTTCTCCTGTAAGTTATAGTCCAGCCATGGACTATTTTTCCTTAATAAGGGATTTTGGCAAGCTTCATAAGCCTCCTTGAAATCTAAATCAGTTGGATACAAGTCCTTCAAGTGTTCAAAACCCAACACTTGTATCGTGCTCTCTTGTAAGAGTAAAACTCTTATGCTGAGTGCATCTGCTACCTTGTTGGCTAGACCACTAATATGCTTCAATATGAATATGAAACTCTGCAAGTACTCAACCCATTTTTCATGTTTATGATTCAGCTTATGTTGCTGCATAACATACTGTAATGTAGAATTATCAGAAAACAAGACAAACTCATTATCCAACAAATAATGTCTCCAATGCTTCAATGCTTGGATGACGGCATAAAACTCCTTGTCGTAAGACGTGTATTTTTGCCCACTTTCATTTAATTTTTCACTGAAGTAAGCTACTAGTTTGTCTTCCTAGATGAGTATGGCTCCAATGGCTATACCACTGGCATCACAACAAACTTGGAAAAGTTTGTTAAATCGGGCAATCTCAAAATTGGCCTTTCAGTAATCTTCTCCTTCAATATCTAGAAACTTTTCTCTGCAACCTCAGTCCAATGGAAAGGTTGACTTGCCTTTTTAAAGGTATCCAACATGGGTGCACAGATTCCACTAAAATTCTTTATAAACTTGCGATAGAAACTTGCCAACCCGTGAAAACTCTGAACTTCGAACAAACTCTTAGGGGATGGCCAGTTGATTATAACTGCAACTTTTTCTAGGTCCATTTTCAATGCATTTTCTGAAATCACAAAACCCAAATAGACTAGTTCCTTCTGAAAGAAAGAGTATTTTTTTAAATTTATCAGCAACTTATTTTGTTGTAACTTCTCCAAAACATATCTAACGTGTCGAAAATTTTCTTCCTTGGTCTTACTAAAAATCAGTTTATCGTCAAGATATACAATCATGAATTTTCCAATGAAATCCTTCAACATCTTGTTCATTAGGCACATGAAAGTGCTAGGGGCATTACTCAACCCAAATGGCATCACCAGCCATTCATACAGACCTTCATTGGTTTTGAAAGTTGTTTTTCATTCATCCCCTTCTCTTATTCTAATCTGGTGGTATCCTCTCTTTAGATCTATTTTCAAAAAAAATGTTGCTCCACTCAAGCAGTCCATCATGTCATCCATTCGTGGTAATGGAAACCTGTACCTAATAGTAATTTTATTTATTTCTCTTGAATCAGTACACATCCGCCACTCGCCTCCTTTCTTGGGAGCTAAAACTGTCGAAACTGCACAGGGACTTAAACTTTCCCGTATCAATCCTTTGTCCAACAATCCATGTACCTGCTTCATGATCTCGTCGTTGTCCTTAGGACTCATCTGGTAAGCAGCTTTATTTGGTAAACTAGATTCGGGGATGAAATCTATGTGATGACTGCTACTTTTCTTTGGTGGTAACTTATCAGGTAAATCATCCACCACAATGTCCTTGAATTCTTGTAACAAATCCTGGATTTCTTCAGGTAAGTCAGAAATTTTAGTATTCAATAGCACTGCTCTTGGTCTCCTTACAATGGCATACTTTATCTCATTATCTTCAATCTGTTTTAAAAATTCTTTTCCCCCCATCAGCAGCGCTTTTGTCCCACTAGTCTCTGTTGTTTCTTCTTCCTTGATGGGTACTAGGGTATGCTTAATCCCATCCTTGACAAACTTGTAGCAGTTTGTCTTTCCGTCATGAACAACTTTTCAGTCATACTACCATGGTCTACCTAGAAAAATATGACACATGTCCATAGGCATGATATCACAAGTCACCTTGTCCCTGTACTTGCCAATATGGAATTCCACCTCACACTGCTCGTCAACTAGCAGTTGATGTCCTTTTTGTAACCAAGACACCTTATAGGGAATTGGATGCTTTAACCTTTTCAAACCCAATTTCTCCACCATCTCTGTAGCAACCATATTATCAGTGCTTCCACTGTCTATAATCAATTTGCAACATTTTCCATGTGACTTACACACAGTCAGGAATAATGCCTTTCCCTGGGTTTGGTCAGTTGTCTCCTTTGCCAATTTTAGCAGTACCTTATTTAAGACTAAGGCCTCTCCTGTCTTTGGTATATTCTCTACCTCATGGGCTGATGCCTCTACTTCCTCTGTTTGAGCAACATATGCTCCTCTTTGTCTAGCCTGTTCACCTTCAGAACACTCAAAGGACCTGTGCCCCCACTTGTGGCACTTGTAACACTGGTAAGTAGCTCCTCTGCCTTTGCCATTACCCCTTCCTCACTGGTATGGCCTTCCTCCCCTAGTGCTACCTTCCTTTTCTGTTATCCCTGAGCTCTTTGAACTGTTGCCTTCTTCACTGTTGTTGGCAATCCTACCTCTACCAAAGGATTGTCCTTTCCCTTTGCCAGATCCACGTCCTCCTATGGCGTTCTGCTTCCTAGTGATCTTTTCATATACCTTCAAGGCACTCTAGTATGCTTCCTCTATGGGTTTTGGAGAAAGAATACTTATCTCGTCCAATATCTCCAACCTTAGGCCATTTACAAACCTTGTTATTTTTTCTGGGGTATCTTCAACGTAACCTGCTCTCAAATTCACCCAATAAAATTCTTTGGTATATTCTTTCACAGTCATTCCTCTTTGTTTCAAATTCTACACCTGCTGATATAGAGAAATTTAGTAATATTTGGGCAAAAACTTACCCTTCATTTTGGCGACCATTCTGGTCCACTTTTTAATGGGTGGCTTATTTGATCTTCTCCTCTCCACTTGGAAATTGTCCCACCATAAGGCCACATGTCCTTTCAAAATGGTGGTAGTGAATTTAACTTTTCTATCTTCGTTGATCTCCTCACATTAAAAGTATTTTTCTAACTCACTGATCCAGTCCAACAGCAATTCTGTGGACAAATTGCCATCATAGTTTGAAATCTCAGGCTTTGGCTTGCTGCTAGCCAATAAAGCCGACCATAACAATTTGATTTCAGGTCCTTCCTCATCTGATCCATCAGTTGTAATTGCAGCTTCTTCCTCATTGTCATCCCCTCCTTCCGGATCCCTTCTCCTTCCTGCTTCTACTACTACCAAACGGGAACTCAGGATCCTAATCTCTTTTCTCAATCCTTCATCTGTTACTCTTCGAATAGCTCTACCACAACCTCTTCTTCTGACTTCCATTTTGTATAATAAAAAAAAATTAACCCTAACGTGCTTTGATACCAAAATTGATGGGACAAGCCCTAATCACTTACGACATAAAATTAATGTGTGATTGCGTGGATGATTTTTATGGTTGATTGGTTTTATGGTGCAGTACTGGTGAGTTGATGTTGTGAGGACAAATTTCCTATCCATGGGCTTCTCTTCTCTCGCCTCTTCACTATGCCAAAGAAGCCCTAACCTTTGTCATTATGTTGTTGTTTTGGTGCTTTGCTGCTCCATCGAGGTGAGGTCTCTGCTATTGGGTTCTGCTTCATTTGCTACTGCTACTAATTCTTCTTGTTCCTTGTGAACAGTAGGTGCTCTGGCGACTGTGACCTTGGTCCGCGGCTTCCTTCCTCCGTTTACAAGGGCTCAGCTCCTCTGGTAAGTGTTCTCTCCTTAAACCTCATCCCTATTTTCAATTTCTTTTTATGGTTCTATTTCTTGGATTCTTATGGCCTTGTTTGGTGGCCACTGCAGGTGAATGACTAGGGTCACCAGCCGCTGGTCTCTTTCCCTAACACCTACTCTCCTATATAGGGTAGGTTCGTGTCTTGTCATTTCTTTGTCTATTTGTTTCGAAGTGTTTGTTGTTTGTAGTCTTTACTTGGTTTGTTGTCGAGGGTTGTGGCTTCGGCCTCACTGTTTCATGGTTTTGTGTATTTATGCCTCTTGGTTGTTAACTTATGAAATTGTAATTATGTTGGCTCTGTGGTTAACTTATGAACTTGTAGTTATATCCAGCACTGTTATGGATGACCTCTATTTCATTGTACGGTCCCGTAGCTTGTCTGTGACTTTATATCTGTATCTTGGACTATAAAAAAAATTTGATATCTATCTATACATAGAGATTTTGAAAAGAAAATAGTAAATATGAATGATACAAGTTTGTTGGTAACTATAGATGCTTGTTTCTTTCTTTGTTGGTAATTGTATTTGACTCTTCTGCAAACCCTCTCTGTTGATTTATGGAACTCAACCACGTTGTGATAATTTTTCACTCTCTGCCACTGTTATGAAATGGGTAGACGAACTTAATTAATTAAGTTTGGAGGAAAAAAAAAGAAATAACTTTAGGTTGCAATATATGGACTCATATTTTCTTGCTTCTCAAAATGATTGCGTGCTTATTTTTATTCAATACTATGATGGATGATTACAGTGGATTTTTCCTTCCTTCTTAAAGATCATTGTACAATTATTTAAACTGTCAGTAGTTACATTTTAGTTATTCATTAATAATTGTTCATCTTTGTCTATATTCTAAATTTAATTTGAAACAATAAATTAAAAATAAAAAGAACAGTAAAAAAAATAAACAGTGGGCTAGGACAGCCTTAAACTTAGTGTAAAGTCCTAAATGTTGTTAACTAGAAATTTAAATGGAACTTAAAAGAATAATTGAAACTCTTTCCGGTCTGCAAAGAAAAATACTCCAGCCATGACCTCCCTTAGCTGGATGCTCCTACATCACCATTTCAGCCTATTATAACAGCCTAATTTTACAATCATAGTTTCAACCATACTAAACCTTGTAATTTATAAAAATATATTTACGTTTTTTAAGTAAGTCTTTTTGCATGCAATTTCATATATAAAAGTTTGATATAAGTTCGAAAGCCAAAAAATGTAGATGCAAATACAAAGCCACTACTTTGAAAGGCTACTGTCCATAGTGGGAGAGGCAGAAGCAAAGGTAGCTAGAGAGGCAGCATAGTAATCAAAGGAAACATAGAAAGAAAGGGTGGAGGAAGCAAATCCTGCATATTGAAATGCCCAACATACTAAGAGAAGTCATGCCCAGTATAGTGAGAGCCCTATCCAGCATCTGTCGTTTGAGTGTGAAAGCCATATCGAGAGCCATATGTTGCATTAGTGATGAGAGACATGCCCGACGTACCAATAGTCATGCCCATCACACTAAAGAAGACTAGAGCCATGCCTAGTAGCACCACGCCATAAAAGTCACTATGTCCAACAGCTCAATGAGCCAAACAGGAACCATGCTACCTAGCATTGTAGCAGCATAAAAACAAGTTAAGTGACTTGTCCAAGTGTTGATAATGTGACAGCTACACAGGAGATTAGAAATCGTTTGGATTGAGAGTAGCTACAGGGTCATACTAGTCTAGATTACTAGCTTCCGAGCATGAATATGATTAGCCCATAAGCATAATTGTAACTAAACGTCTTGGAGCATCAAGGCTATAATTGAGCTTTACAAAACTACATGGATAGAAACAATGGCATTAGAACTACAATTCGCTACTACAGAATGAGACTTTTCATCTTCCTCTCCTTGGTTCTGACTTTTTTTCTATAGATGAATGAACTTTTGCAACTGGTAAATTAGCTCTCCTTACCTTTCATGCTCTCCTTGCCCTTGATGAACTAGCCTACCCCATTGAGAAATATAAGGGAGCCTTCTTTTACATTGACATCAATGAATAAACTCCCCTAACTGGTGGGGCCACTTTGTGCCACAACCGCCCATATTGAGCTCTTCCTATCAGAATTTGGATCTACGTTTGAATTGCGCATAAACCTCGCCCGAATTTGTGTGGTCCTGAAAGGGACAAGATTTTGATTCTAAATGGAAGCATGCCTCCTTTTTAGTTATTCATGTACCCTTTCAAGACCTAAAGCCATAACTTTTCCTGCTACTAGATTTATAGAGGTGTATTGAATTTATAGCACTGTTATAGTTTTAGGCTCTTTTATGGGGTTTGTGACCTTTACTATTTTGAAGTGACTTAAGCTTGACCTTCCCTCCCTTATTAGAGAGTCTAGGTCCTTAGGTTGGGATGGTCTTTCTGATTGTTTTCACTTGCCTGGTTGGCTATCTGCATGATTGTGTCTACCAATGAGGTTTGAGTCTCTATATTGGTTGGGATTTCTAGTAATTGGATCCTCGATCGCTGACTTAGCCTCCTTAACTTAACGGGGTAGGTGCCTTATGGATCCTAGATATGCCCAACAACTAGATGCACTTCCTTTGATTTTGATTATCTATGGAATGATTTCCCCATGCTACTTGATAGGAAAATCAATCGTTGGACATGATTTTTCCTTTTTTTGACCCTCTTTGTCTCTTTCGCTTGGTTATATTGGCCTATCTTTCACTTGTATCCCAGCCAGTCATTATTTGTTAGTATGAACCATGCCCATATAAATGAACCACCTCCCTAGGCACATGGGAAAGAGAACATGTAACATCAAACCACTGGGCTTGGTGCTATTAGTAATGACCCTCATAAAACCTCCTAGGCAGGGTGGAAAAAGAAGTAACAACAACCACCAAATGTGAAAGATTCATGGGTAGAGAGTTGTGAATAAGGCATGTTCTTCTCCTTCCTCTATATGGGGATCACCTCAAAGAAGTGAAACATATAGATATGAGCATCATATGTTTAAACATAGAGATACAACATGTAGAATTGCTAGTAGCAGAAGTTGTCATCTTGCCCAACCAAAGTTATTTTATCTCTCTTGTGGAAATAAAGAAATATGGAATGGAATAATTACTTGACATTGAGCAGATTGGGACCCTCACCTAATACACTTGACCATGGAGGATATAGGTAAAATGGGGTGCACCTCACACTTGGGACTACATATGTGTTCCCTCCGCTCATATGCTTATGGCTATGTAGTATGTCTGTTGAATAATCAAATGAAACTATGGCTAGTGATAAGCAGGCTTAGATAAATCTAGTTAGTAGCCTCTTAAGCAAATAAGCAAGAGGTTGTATCCTCTCTTTGAAATAAACCTTACTTAACTGAGCATAAGTGAACGAAGAAGCAATAAATGAATAAGACTTAGTTCCCTTCACCTTTCCTTGAGCTAGACTAGCAATGCTTCCTTTGAAAGAGGTAATGTATTCCCTCCCATTGTAGGTTGTTCCACTAAAGCTATTAGTATGGAAAAGTGAAACATAGATACGCACAATAATATTGTATATTATCAACGTATTATTTCTTGAACTGCACTAGCTATAGATTGTGGCCCAGGATGCGTAAGCAGGCTCGACCCCTCCCCCTGCGGAGGGCATGAGCCCGGAGCCAGCGAAGGCACTTTGTACCGTAGTTGCCCCTATTGAGCTCTTTCTATCAAAATCTAGATCTACGTTTGAATCACGTGCAAACCTTGCCTAAATTTGCATAGTCCTGAAAGGGCCAAGATTTTGATTCTGAATGGAAGCCTTCCTCCTTTCTAGTTATTCATTTACCCTTTCAAGACCTAAAGTCATAACCTTTTCTACTACTAGATTTATAATTGTGTATAGAATTTATCACATTGTTATAGTTTTAGGCTCTTTTATGGGGCTTGTGACCTTTACCATTTTATTTGTGGTCTCAGTCGCCTTAGAGGTTGTCTCCTAGAGTGCCTTAGGCTTGACCTACCCTCTCTTATTAGAGAGTCTAGTTCCTTAGGTTGGGATGAACTTTTTGGTTGTTTTCCCTTGCCTGGTTGGTTTTCTGCCTAATTGTGTCTACCAACGAGGTTTCAGTCTCTAGGTTGGTTGGGATTTCTAGTAGTTGGACCCCGATCAGGGACTCAGCCTCTGTACCTTAATGGGGTAGGTGTCTTATGGCTCCTGGTTATGTCCAACCGCTAGATGCACTTCTTTTGAATATGATTATCTACGAAATGATTTCCCCATGCTACTTGATAGGCAAATCAGCGGTAGGACATGCTTTTTCCTTTTTCCAACACTCTTTGTCTCTTTCGCTTGGTTAGATTGGCCTATCTACATAATATATAGTAAACAGTATTTTATAAAAACAATCATCATGATGATAACCATCTAACAATCATAAACATCATCTAATATACACATTTGAATTCACTACCATCATCTAATTATATACACCTCTAGCACATATAAACATCATTAGCTAGCACACAAATATAATAATCTAACATAGCATCATCATTGTAATCACATCTAACAAAACACAAGCATTCTAATCTAACACCATCACCACACGCATCCTCAAATTAATGTAAATCTCATGTCAAATAACTTCTATCACATACACATCTATTTTTAAGCACATTAAATTAACATATCTAACATGACCTAACAATATACACATCAACACCAACATACAAATTAAGTACATAAACATGAACAATCCACCTTATATATATATATATATATATATACACACACACACACACACACACACAAACAAGTCAACTAAGTGCAATCAAATATCTAATAAAACAAATGTAGTGCCAGCCTGGTCTCCAGTAGAAGATTATGGATTGTGAACTACTGCATGATCAACGTATTTTCAACTTAGTTAAGGTGGAGAAGGAGGTGGTCAGTCTGCACGAGCAAAAGATAATGGATGGTCAACTACATTTTCACCCCTAACGTGATCTAGCAAACTGAAAGGTGGAGGAGGAGGTAGATGGTCTACTCTGTTAGGAGAAACATGTAGCACATCCTCTAGCTATGGCATCTCATCATCGAGGGACTAAGGATTTGTACTACCAGATGGATCACCAATACCCTGACGGCTATGATTCGTGGGGGCGGTACTACCAAAAGCATCATTCTCGCCACCCTGGTCATCATGATCATAATCATCACCCTGATCATCATCATCGCCACCCTCATCACCCTAATCATCATCATCACCACCCTCATCATCATGATCATGATCATCACCCTAATCATCATCATCACCACCCTCATCTGATGTATTTGTTGTTGCATCATGATGCTGACCTGCATCCCTCATTGTTATTACTACCCTACTAGCTCTAATAATATGTCGCATAAGAGACATCATCTCCTACAAACAGTCTTTGTACAAACCCATGAAACTAGGATCTATAGTGATATCCCAAGCCCTCATGGGGCGGATTCCCACATCGAACAAAAATCTAGCCAATTTTTCGCAGTAGTCCATCTGAACTCGTAAATTAGGCCTATGGCTCTAGATGCCCATGCCACCCTGATGATGTGCCTCGCCGTCTTAGGCCTCGCCCATCTCCTCATCTCCTCTGACATCCGGTGGGGGAGGAGGCATGTCCCCATCAAATGTGCTGATGTCTACAAAATATAGTACAAAAAAATAATTAGAAATTTTCATTAAACAATTTAATAAAACAAGTTAAAGAACGTGCTAGAATAAATTTTATTCTAATTCATTAAAATTGCAAGAAAATTAAAGTAGATTAATTTAAATAAAACACTAGTATTACCTCTATCATCTGGAGGCTCAGTTACTGTGAAGAAGATAATGAGACACCATCTCTAATCAATCCCCGTGTATAGAAATGCCAATGTGACAAACGCATGGTCATCCTCACTGCCCTGTAGCACCACTGCCTCGGGAGAAATCATGGTTGGAAACTACGGCAAGCCCCTCTTGGAAATCATTTTCCCCCACATGTGCATCTGGAACTTAGTGATTGGCCTAGGAGGAAATGGTCAAATGTAGGCCTCGTCTCTAGAAACCTCTCAAAAAATAAACCAAAAAGATTGGAAGCGAAAGGCAAGGTCTCCCTCCCGTGTATCAATGCACGACATCTATCTAAAGCCATGCAAAACTACCTAAAAAAATGGTAGACCATCTGATGCAACGCGACATCTAAATCAAAGAATCAACATAATAGAAAAGAGGGAAACTAATGTGTTTCCCATAACTACTAGAGTGTGAAATTGTCGTGACTAATAATGGGAGGTAACTAACCTCCTCTGTAGCAAAAGAAGAAATCTTTATTTGTCCACCACAAACCTAAAATTATGATGGACGGGTTACATGAGACCCAACATAACTCTAAGTGTATGCAAGCAGACTCTCAACTACATCACCATGGGGGACATCAGGGAACTGGGGAAAATCCTCCCTCTCCTAGATAAGCCAATGATAAAGTATATTTACTCCTTAGTGGGCCTATACCACGTTGTAGGACCAACACAAAAAGCCTTATCTTGGGCACTCCATATGTGGATCAAATGCATCAATAAAGCAGAGTGCACCTTCACGGATGTAACCTCCTCATAGTAATAGAGGAGGCCTACATTCCTTAAGAGCGCTTGGGTCACTGTAGTAATAGGGAGAGGGTATAAATCTCTCTCCCTCTCTCTGGCCTACCATGTTTAGACCATATTGTATGGGTCTATTTGTTGCTCCTGCTCCTGCTACTACTGACGCCTTTGTTACATGATTGACATATAAAATACATTTTTTTTATTAAATGAAACATGTATTTATAAATATGGAAACATAACTTTCAATTAAAAAAAAAACTACCAATGTGCACAAAACACAGTCATGCACCAGCGTCAGTGCTCTTTCAACTATAAGCACACCTCTATCAATGCACACATAAATATGATGCATCATTGTTGGTTCACAAATTGAATTTTTTATAGCGGTGTGATACACTTGTGCACCTATGCACCCGTATAACCTTTTCACATCGGTATGGAACGTTTAGCTTATCAAACACACCAAGCTATGGCTATATGTTTAAATATTAATTTTATGGTGTGTTTTGTAAATATAAATGCACTAGGCGTGACGCACTGACATACAATTTGTCGCATCAATACGGATGTGTTTTAGTTTACAAAATGCAATGCAACAATGACAATGTGTTATGTTCACACACTGAATTGTAGTGCACCCTGTAAATTTACAGGGCATACCACTATCGGTGCAAGCCGAATGTATCAAACGCACAACGCAGTGAAAAAAATTGAAAAACATTGGAAAATTTAAGCTAAGTTACAATTCTAATATACTAAAAAATTAAATTACAAAGAAACATAGACATTATCTGGACAATTTGTCATCGAGAAGGCATTCTGGACACATCAGGAAGGCATTTTGGACACGTAATGGAGAAAAACAAATTTTAGGACGGTTTGAAAACTTTGAAAACTCAAACAGTGAGCATGGTATAGAAGGATGGTGAGCAAGAGAAGTGTCGACGTCAAGGCGCATGCATGTGGAAAGAGTGGCACTCATGCTTCAGAGCTCTCCCACACGATAGATTGTAAAAATGAAAATTACAGTCGGGAAGGTTTTTTTTATTTAACCCTCCTCCCGATGTGTTTCTCCAAACGCACCAGCGCAGAAAATTTCCAAAATCACCGCATTTTTTTAATTCAAACAAATGCCACAGTGCTTTTCTTGAGATGCGTCGAAGCGTTCATCTACATATATCACACCGATGTTGTGTTTCTACTATAGCACATTTATTTTTTAAAATTTAAAAACCGACTAGTGGTGCACTTTAGAAGATGCCCTGGGCATTTTGTTAATATTTTTGCATCATACTTTCGTTGGAAAATAGCACCACACTTCTCTTAAATATAAAACTATAGCAGTGTTGATTACTAGTATGCACCAGGACGTTTTACTATGTGAAGGGCATCAATGCTATCAATTGTTCAAGCACTGGTTAGTTATGTTATTTAGCGCACTGTGTTTTTTTTTATTTTATAAAAATAAATTTTCAATGGTGCACTGCATTATTTGCAACACTGGTGTTTGTATTGTCAGTAAATCATCAGTGCATTTGTATATTTTAGATGCACCATTTAAAAAACATCTGCATGCCCACCTCCACTACAAGCGGATTTTTTGGCTATTTTTATAGGGGCTTCCACAAAAACCTCTGATATAAGGTATTTTCCTTGTAGTGATATATGATTCATGAAGGATATTTACAAAAATATAAACTAACTCACAATCATGGGGTGTACTAGTGTTAGTAGAAATCAACATACTAATATCAATTCATCTTCAAAACCATCTAGTATCTGAACTTAAACAATGAAGGGCGATGAAGTGTTTTACATCATTAGAAGAGTTCTCTTTATGCTGGCTTTAGGAATTACATTTGTATCTATTTCTGCAAGTTTTAAATATTGGTTTATCTTGTTATAGTGATCATCATGGTAAAAATTGAGCCAAATTGTTAGTAACACCTTCCATAACCCATAAGAACTCAATGTTAAAATAATTAAGAATAGCATATACAATTCTTTATTAGAATGATTATTAACATTTCCATCCATATAATATTACCTTCATATACATGCTATCATAACTATTCTAATTATTTGGAAACTTCACATTAGCAATTCTTTGTTAGAATTATTATTCAACCAATTCAAAGTACAGTAATAGTGAAGTGAAGAGAAAAACCAAAAACAAAAACAAGAAATTTCAAAGTGCAATATAGCTTGCAAAAATTGAACACATCCACTATCTTGTTCTAAACTCGTTTCGAATTCCCTCTTGTAATAAAAAATGCTTACAATTATTTTTACACATTGCGAAGAAGATAACTCAAACCCAACTGATCTGTTGAGATCTTTGATTATTATAGAAATGAAAATCAAATCCTAGATGCACTCTAACACCCCTAAATACATGTTAAACAAGTAAATTTTCATCCATTGGTTAATTATATGAGATGGAGGAGGTCATGGGTGCATAATGAATTTATAAAAAATCCCTCTACATGTGTATGTACCCAAAAATACTCCTACTTATGAAAAAACAGCAAACAAGCATGTATTAATGATGCACCTGCATTAGAATACCAAGGAACAAAAGACTTATTCATGGGTTCTTTTCTATGAGTTCATGAATGTTGCTACCATGCTTTGATATGTTTGAAGTTGTCACCCATGTAGAATTTTTAAGTGGAAGGTCCTTTCTCAGCAATTGCCACTACAAAACCATGCATTTATATTTAAAATGACCACTTGCAACATTGGAATTATTTTTAGTTTAGCTTAAGTATCACTGTCTAGCATGATGACTCATCCTTTGCACTAGCCTGATACAAACAAAAAAAAATAAAAAAAAATTGAACGTTATGTTTCCTAGAAACATACTTGGGAGTCACAAACTACTTCACTTGTTATATGGCATTTGAAAAATTGAATGCTTTCACATGTTGGAAAAGGTTTGCCTTTAACATTGCCATATGATTCAATCAAGTACAAACATGAAGAACATCCTATTGCAATCCATTCAATAGTATTTGAAACATCAAGATATCCCACCATGAACCCATTTCCAAGATAAAAGCTACTAAATTTGTCCTTTCTTTTTGAGGGTATGTAGCTATCGAACAGAAGAATTCTCTAAATTGTTAATGCTACTAAAGTTATTGTGGGAACTTGGAAGCAAATCAAAATAAAAAATAATATAATCCTCCCTATGATTTTATACAAGATATCTTGGTGTTAGAATTCTAATAAATTTCTCCTCTAAAGGTTGAAAAATTGGGTCATCAACAATTCCCAAACAAACTTGTTTCAATAGGAAAGAGGCTAGAAAATTCAGATGTTGGAATACCCATTCGATTTTCCTTAGCATATACCATAGTTTCCAATTCTTGATCATGGATGGGATTAGCCTTTTCCATCTTAGTTAGCCCAAGCAAAGAGCCTAAAACATGGACATGGTTATTATTATAATTTTTTTCTTCTTTAGTTTCACTACACCACTCCCTCTACCATCATGCAAATTGCTAATGTTTTCATAGCATCATGACTTGAAAGACATTTCCACTTGTCCCTATTCAAAAATTATTTTCTCTCAACCAAATACCATCCTTCATGTTACAATTAGATGGAAAGTCATGAGTTGATGTATTTATCTAAAGTTCATTTCTTCCAAATAAGCAGCAACATGTTCAAAACCAATTATTAGCACCGTCACACTAGTTGATAGATGGTAATTCCTTGGTTCACTTCTTTGCCTTACGAAAAGTTTTTGAAAAGCTCATGACATCATATTCTAGACCGACAAGTCTTCTATTTTCTTTAGATTATGACAACCGGGCCTCTTTCTGACATCAACATGAAACTTCCAACATTTAAAAATTTCGATGCAATATTGATTGTAAGAACGTAATTATTTTGTTCTTTGAAGCTTGATTTGTCTCACAGTAAAGACAATTCTCTTTCCGTAAGCTTATTTTCAATAACATATTACTATTTTTTATGTTAATTGAGACTTGAAGGAGTCTCTGGATAGCAATGACCATAAATAATTTCGGTATGTTGAAGGAGCTAAAAACATAATAGATGGCATTGGTCATAGGAGCAATGTGTGAGGGAGAAAATTATGGTTTCCAATTCCAAGAGCACCTTGGAATGTCCTTTCATATCAAACAAGCAAATAATTGCTTTACTAGGCATATTGTATAACTCGGATCTTTAAACTTTCAAAATCCATAAATAAACACATTCTTCTGAAATTGAAGTTCCTAAAGTCTACTGGGAAACTCTTCCTAAGGTAAATCATCAATATTGTAGTACAGTTTCATAATCAACAAAGCTACATTTTGATTCACAATGACTGCAAACAAAATTTTTGAAAAACGTCTTTCTTTTATGAACTATTGAAGCTTAGATGTCAAATATAATTGCATGCTTCCAAATATTAATAGACATATGGTTTATGAATATTGATATATTTATGGTTTCTACTATTATTTCTAAATTCCAAGTTTGTTAAAAAAAAATCACACAATATTTCCATGTGTTTTCTAGTGAATATTATGTTTCCATGAACAAGGAACACCCCGCATACTCAAAATATTGCAAAGATTTTCATTACATTGAAGTACAAAAATATATGTATCAAGAATTGCTTATTGTATCTCAAAAATTCTTGCAGACAACATAAACGACATAAAGAGCTATGCCACAAAATTGTTTCTTCAAACTAAAAGAACAAAATAGAATAATGGGAACCATGATGCTTGGAGATCAATTTAATTGAGTAGGTGCCTCATTTCCTACTTGTTAAAGATGATGAACCATTTTTGGATTTTAGGAGAGCGATCTCAACCAATATATCAATCCTTTTGCAAAGGACTATTGTATATAAAATGCATATTCATTTGTTACCTTTTCATAAATATGTTAATGTAAGCTTTATTAAAAGGCATGCCTAAGTTAGTTTTCCCATCCATAAAGCTTTTCACAAGTACTTCCACAACATTCATTGATACAAAAAAATATTTGTAATTCAATTTTTTCTCATCTTCACAATAGCTTACAGAAAATAAAAATAAATAAATAAATAATAAATAAATAAAATAATAAATAAAAATTCTCCCAAGTGCCAATGATATCTTTAACTAAAGCATACCTCGTAATTTCCATGTTCAGAATTTATTTCATGACATTTTTAAAAACACCGAAGAAATTGAACTCCTATGATATGTAGCTTGTGCCTACAAGGATTTCCATTGCTTTGGGACATTTATGTTTGTGTAACTTTATTCTTAAATTTAACCTCCTGCTACACTCTTTAGAAGATATATAGAAACTCAAATTTCAATTGTATTTCAATGTTCGTATATTTCACATGATTATTTCCTTCCACATTCCCACACTCCTCCTATTGAATTTCCTTTGCACCTCTTGGTGCAATTTCTAGTATTATTTGTTTAAAGGCTCATTTTAGATCTCTAAATTACCCTAATCGACTTTATCAAAACAAAAATACATCCACACAAGAATAGAGAGAGGAATGTAGAGAGAACCCTATGGCGGATAACACCATAAAATGCTCCTTATCTAATACCTTGATAAAGGGAATAAAAACAAGTTTTCATGTATTTACAATTTTTCTCAATGTGATTCAACTCAAAAGTATGCAAAGTGAGTACTTGTCGGATGTGAAATCTTATTATGCATCCAACGAGTGCCCACACTTGAAATTTTATTAAACCTGTAAGGAAATAAATCAAAAATGCAATTAAAAAAATAGTTTATTGTTTTATTTTTAAATCACAACTCTTATTTTATTATTTTTTTCAGAGGCCCGTTTTGAACCACAAAATTTCCTTAATTGAATTTCTAAATACCAAAATGCATATACACAAGAATATACATGAGAATGTAGAGATAACCTTTAAGGTAGGATAACATAATAAAATACTCCTTATCTAATACCTTGTGTTGTAGTGGTTGCAACACCCTCCAAAATTTTGGCTTGCACTCAAATTTTGGAGCCTTCCTTGGTATTTCCCTTGATTATTGCAAACACTTAAGCTCATTTCATGAGCTTTCCTAAATTTCTTTGAACCCTTTTGCTTGTTGGACCAGTTGTCATCTTTTGGTAGGTTTGACTATTTTTCCATGCTTATAGACCTTTTATGGTGTTTTTGAAGGTTAGTTTTTGTGTATACGAGTTGTCCTAGCCATGTAAACACATGTTGCACTCATACACAAATTTTTCAGCATTGTCGCACAAGTGTCAACAAGGTCATGCTAAATTATATCTCGATTATGACACTTATCGCTTCTTGTCATGAGATAGTCACACAAAGGGTAATGCTTTGTCTTGTTGTCTGGTGGTCTATATTGTCATGTCATCGAAGTATGCTAAGTGTGTGATCAAATTTCAAGCTCAGCATGAGTCTATCATTCCTCCCGCACTTAGCCATTTTTTTCTGAAAATATTTCTGACCGGGAAACTCAGCTTCATCGAGCCCTGACAGAACTATGCACTATGTAGTCTCAGCCCTCAATGATGTGACCTTTTTCCTGGAAATGTGCAATGTGCAATCAATATCCTCTAGGGTAGTTTTACTACACAATCCTAGAGCCCAACAACCTTCCTTTACCCCCAGAATTACGTAGCAGATCCTCCCAGTCTCAATTGAACTGTGAACTTCGCACTTTCAGTCCTCAAGGTTTTCCCCTTGCTTGTTGGAACCCCACAATGCGCAGAGAACCCAACCTCCCTTGGCCTCCAAAACTGCACAGAGGTGTCCTCCAGTGTCCTCCTTCAACCGAAGCTCACTAACCTCAAGAAATACGTAGATTTTTCATTCAAGTATCTCTACTACCCAATCCCCCTTGCCTCTGAAAATTGCACAGAATTGGCTCTCGAGGCCTCATCCCACACCACCCACTGTTGTCTTGAACTGCATAATCCTAACTCCCAGTGGCCACTGCGCAATTACTTTCACCAGCGGGGACTGTACTAAAAGGCCCCTTAATCAAGCCTTAGTTGCGATCTTTGTAGTCTTAGTGATCAACCTCTCTTCGTGTCACCTAGAACTGCGCAATGCACAGTTATTAGGCCCTCTCTCCCATCCTGTCACCTATCCCATACTCACTTCATGGATAATAATGCATCATCATAGGAAATGGAATTTTCGGATTGATGTCATCCCATCATGAGCGAATTGCAGGAACAGGTACACTGTCAAGTCATGGCGAGATGATGAAGAAGGAGGGAAGCATGCCTAAAGACTCACTTGTAGTTAAACAAATGAATGGACCTACCAAGAGCAAGCAAAAGGAACACAAGTGTGCAACAAACTTCCAAGACCAAAGATCATTGAAGACCCTGCATCACTAAGCTATGCGGAGGAAAAGAGAAATCATATCCAAGAACACAACTATCACTCAGCAGCGATAGCAGCTTGACATTGCCACATCATCAAGCGAGTCCATGTCAGCAGTGTCATGTCAATTCATGTCATGAGTTGTCATATGCCACATCACTATTGTGGGCCATGTATTTTGTAAATAAAATGTATTATAAAGTGGAAGTTCAATGGACACATATGAATATGAGGAGTCATGAAAGTTGAAAAGTCATAGGAAGTTGAACAGTCATGAGGGTAGTCAAAGAGTCACAAGGGGTAAGCATCACCCCTTGATTATATATACGCCCCCATTGTATGAGCAAAGGACTTTTCACCTTGTCTCCTCCTGCGAGGAGTTAGAGAGATCAGTGAGTTCTTTGAGGAGAAAGGAGTGGCTTCACTGTCCCACTACTGGGGCCAGTGATGTACAATGTAAATATGTGTCTTGGAACTTTTTCTTAATTATAGAAGCATTTTAAGGCCAACACATTCTTCATGCATGACTTATGAATATTTGTAAGACTATTCTATGAACATTTGTATTTCATGTTTGCTTTCACATGTACTAAGATAGTTGAAATATTTCGTTTATTTTAGTGTTTATCTTGTTGGGAATGTGTTGTAATGGCTATTATTGTTGTCTCGTCCTTGTGGACTATTCAATGGGATACTAGACATACAATTCTTTGATTATCGGTTATAACAACTGTCACATACCTTGTGGACTATTCAGTTGGTTGTTAGACGAATCTTCGCTTGTTCATTGGTTGTAGCGACGGTCGCCTCCGCGATGGACTATTGCATTGGATGTTGGACAGGTCCTTCTAGTTAATGTGTGTCTCTTCCTGGGTGGTACAATTACCTCTTACTTAGAGGCTCATGTTTCTCACCTTTTGTAGTAAGAGAAGCTAGACACGGTTGTGTTGCACACTTACCTTGATTTTTGAAGATAACATTGCATCACTCTCTTGTGCTGACAGTTAAAGCCAAGGCAAATCTTTAATTGTTTTAGAACCGGGCCATTATACAGGATGGGACTCCTACACCAAATGGTGTAAGGTCTGATTGGGACTTCATATCGGGGAGATCCCCTAAATGTTGGTGGGTCTAGCACCATCAACACCTTAATAAAGAGAAAAAAATCATGTGAAAATATAATCCACATGGTTGCTAAAAATGGATTATGGATATGGCAAGAATACTACCACTTGAGAATATGCAATCTAAATGCTAGTGGTCAAACCTTGCTATTCACTTCCCTCAATGATTTTCTCTACATAAAGTGGAGTACATTTATCAAACATAAGGTGAAAGTAGTTGTCTTCCCATGAAAGACAATTATATATGTACCATTCCTCACAAGTTCAAGAAATATTTCTTCCACTTTTCACCCACTAGCATGCTCTAATAGCACTTGCCATAAACCTTAATAAATAAAAAGATAAAAGATAAACTCTTTACTTTATAAATAGAAAAATGCATGCACAAAAGAATAGACAAAAACATTTATGGATAACTCTCATGGTAGGGTAACACCATAAATTAAACTCTATGGAAGTGATCAATCCATAAGTCATGCTTACTACAATACAATACTCAATAGCCAACATATATCAATACAATGGTACTCGTGTATTATGCTTTCACATAAGTATACTTTGGGCTTTATGCCAAGTGGGTTTATTCAATGATTTATGGCCATGTTACATAAATTATTTCTCATGAGTACCTAATTAGGTACCCCATATTATCTTCCCTAGGTACATTACATTACATCTCCCTTTGCATGTTTTCTCTTGAAAACATGAGTGGAAACCATATAATGTGATATGTTAAGTAATGTAGTGAACTAGTACCAAGCACAAACATCCATCCATCCTAGTGAAGTCTAGACATGGTGTCCAACTTTTTCCGTACCACCTCAATCTTGATTCTAGTTGCTCCTTTACTTCCTTGTTATTGTCATGATACTCTAATAATTCCATTCAATGCTTTTTTTCCATCACATGCATCTATATTTTGTACCTTTCTAGTTCCATGTTGGCCCATAGTAAGTTTAATGATGTCCATGGGGATGGTGTGGGTGGTGATATGCAATGACCTTAGCCATTGATTTTTTTTCTTTGACTCTCAACCATGTTTCCTTTCACTCATGTAGCTCATTAGATTAGTCTTCATATTTATGCCCTTTTTGGGGATTTCCCTAAAGTGCTTATGTAGACCCTTATTTTGATTTAACCTCAATATCTTCATCTGATTATTTGTAATTAGTTTCTCCACAATCATGGCTTCTTCTACCTCCTTGAGCCCGTCTCATTTAGTATGATAAATATCTTGTATTGTGATTTTCTTTCTCTTGTGCAGAGGCATCATGAAACTCTTTCACATGTTAATTTAATTGCACCAAATCCATCAACAGATATCCAATGGTAATATCCATATCATTTATACTCGTAGCATGTAAATTTGAATGAAAAACATAATTTATCCATAGTAATCTTCAAAACCTTGAAAATTTTCACTCTCAACTTGTGTGCTTGGAATATTCTTTGTGGCGATTTGCAATCTTTTAGCCAAGTTATTATTGATGAAATTATTCTTGCTAGTAAGGTTTTTAACAACAATAACTTTTTCCTCCATGAGACATCATTGAACGTGTAATAGGAAGTGTTCACCTGAGAATAAACCCTTATTTATTTCTTTATCCTACTTCACAGCATGAGACCGCCTATTTAAAAAGTGCTTGTTCATACTCCTCATTAGAAATTGCCTTTAATTTTCCATGGCTCAGAAAATTCCACAATACAACAATTCATTTTGTCTAGTTCAAGGATATAAAAGATATTTATTTGTTGGCCACAATCACTCCATCCAATTAATTTAATGTTCAATACTAGGGCCATTTGCTTTTCCTATTAAATGCATATTTCTTTCAATAACCTAAAAATAAAGCTAGGGTTTTGAAGAAATAACTTACATTTTTGTGGAGCCCATTTGTGTGGCCAGGGTTTGAGGTGGGAAATTTGAAATAACCATAGCTCCCTCAATGATGATCACAAACTTTATTATGACCACATTTATGAAATGTCATGGCCACTCTACATCTACTTGCATTGGAGTGGCAAAAATCTAGGCACATTGTCAAAGAGATTTACTTTGCAAGCCATGTACTTGTTATTAAAAAAAAAAAAAAAATAAACTAATTGATTGAAATTATAAATATCTTCACTTTTCTAACTCCAAATTGGAAGGCCTATTTATTTATTTATTTTTAATACCTTGGGTATTATTTTGAAGGGGTCTCGAATCTAAACAAGTTTCTTTACATTATTCGTAGAAAGCTTCAAAAATGGATTTGAATATCATTGTCCAGCTCCCCCAAAAAATAAATTTTTATGAATGATAAAAATAAAACTCCTTAGCTTTGAAATTACCAAAATACATCCATATAAGAATAGACATAAGCATGCAAAGAAATGCCTTAAGTTGAGAAACACCATCAAATACTTCTCATGGAAAGAATCGCTCAAAAAATCATCTTACTACAGTGTAATACCCAACCTCCAACGCATCTCAGTATAATGATAAGTGTATTTATATGATCTTATCTCATGATTATACATTGGGATGTATGCCACTACTCATTATTATATTATTTCTCTCTAACTTCCTAGTGAACCTATTTATTTCTCAACAACTACCAAGTGTGTGTATTCCATGATTTACGTTCATATTACATAAATTATTCCCCTTGGGTACCTTCCTGAGTACCCCATATTATCTTCCTAGGCACATTACATGATGAAGATGAGAGCCAGAGGCTACATAAAAATTATCCAAACAATGCTTGTATTTTCCCATGTAATCCATAACAACCCTAGGCTAAAAATCCATGTAATAAAGTTAATAAAGGAAAAATGAGACCAAGGTCATTGGACACTTATTCCAAGTTGAATGGTGGGAAAAAAATCCTAGTGTGGGTGTTCATTTGGTTTATTATGGCTAAGGAGAAATTGGCAAAGGCAATGGTAAAGGAATTTCAAAGGCAAAGAGACATTAATTGGCATTTTATTTATGAAAATAAAAGAAATTAGGAGAAAATGAAGGTGAAAGGTCACAGGTTGCATGTGAGGAGGAAAATTGAAGAAAATAGAGGCCTCATTTATAAAAAGGTTTCTGAGGATTTCACAACCTTTTTTCAATTTAGTTTTTGAGCTCTCTCTATTCTCTCTACTCTCACATACTATTGCACACTTAGAGAATTTTTTGAGCACCCTAGCATTGGAGCAAGGAAAGCAAAGGAAGGAAAAATAAGGTAAAGGAAAGCAACGATCAAGCAAGGAAGAGTTGGATCAAGCTACTACAGTGGGATTACTTGTAGATATTGAGTTGGATGTGTGATTTCCTTGCTAGTTTTTTCATGCATGGTGAATGCATATGTGTATTCGGTTCTCTTGTTGTCATTGGCATGGGTTTTTTTAGGTGTTACAGTGGTTTTCAGCCTTGCCTTACCATTTCCGAATAGCCATGGTGTGATGGGGTTTCTCTTATTTGGTTGATCTGGATTGCCAAATGGTTTTGAAACTAAGTGGGGTGGTCTCAGGGAGGAAACAAAAGGCCTAGGAATCCCTGGACTGATGAAGGTGGGATTGCGGTAAAGCCTAATTGTGTATACTCTCGTTGGGCCTAGGAATCCCTTGGCGAGATTACAGTAAATCCTAGTTGTATTGATGCGCTTGGGCCTAGGAATCCCTTGGTGGATTGCAGCAAATCCTAAGGAATCCCTGGTTTTTTTGTTGTAAGTCCCACATTCATGCTTGGAATATGGAACAGGGATGATTAGCTGAAAGAAAATTTTGGTTCAGCCCAATCTATGGTTGGGTGGTACATGGAAATCCTTGAATTGGTTGGCTTTTGCATATGTCAATAAGAGTTATTTTCCTCTTGTGTTCCATGTGTAAATATACTTTTTAATTTGTGGTTTTAATGGTTATTTTATCATTGTTATTTTGTTGGTTATATGTTGGTTATAAGAATGGTTCATGATAGACATGAGTTATGGCTCTCATCTTGTTTTGTTTAGTAAATGAAATGTTAATAAATGCATGACCTAATAGATTATATTACAACTATTGTGAGAGGGCATCAGGTCTTCTTGACGATTCTCAGATAAGTATGAAGTCCCTATGCTCATATGTGTTTATTTGACCTATATATTACATGTTCATGATGTGTTTGATGGAATGCATGTCATGGTTGTTAGGTTTCAGGTCAAGATCTTGTTCAAGTTTTTGTTTTAGTAGCCTTGTCTCAATGTTATTTATCATTTTTGGAAGTTTCTTGAAGTTCTGAGTAGAGACCTGAGTCGTAGCCCTGAAAAAGTGGCTTAGAATCTGGGGTCACTAGCATAAAACTACTTGAAAAAGGCCACAATTGCATGGATGCCTTGTTGTGGGAGAGACTGGAGAGTCTCAGTCGCATGAAAGGCTTGTCATGGGAATGACTAGGGGCATCATCTTATGATAGGGGGGTTTTGTATTGATGTCGTCCCATCATGAGTGAATTGTAGAAACAGATACATTTTCAAGTCATGTCGAGATGATGAAGAAGGAGAAAATGGAGGGAAGCATGCCTAAATACTCACTTGTAGCTGAACGGATGAATGGACGTACCAAGAACAAGCAAAAGGAACACAATTTTTCAACCACCTTCCAAGACCGAAGATCATTGAAGACCCTGCATCATCAAGCTATGCGGAGGAGAAGAGAAAGCATATCTAAGAACACATCTATCACTCAACAGCAATAACGGCTTGACATTTCCACATCATTAATCCAATCCATGTTAACAATGTCATGTCAAGTCGTGTCATGGGTTATCATATGTCGCATCACTATTGTGGGCCATGTATATTGTAAATCAAATGTATTGTAAAGTGGATGTCCAATGGACACACATGAATATGAAGAGTCATGTAAGTTGAAAAGTGTCACAAGGGGTAAGCATCACCCTTTGGTTATATATACCCCCTCATGGTATGAGGAAAGAACTTTTCACCTTGGCTCCTCCCACAAGGCATTAGAGAGATCAGCAAGTTCTTTGAGGAGTAAGGAGTGTGTCCAATGTCCCATTATTGGGGTTAGTGATGTACAATGTAAATATGTGTCTTGGAATTTTTGCTTAATTATAGAATCCTTTTAAGGCCAGCAGATTCTTCATGCATGACTTATGAATGTTTGTAATACTATTCTGTGAATGTTTATATTTCATGTTTGCTTTCACATGTACTAAGATAGTTGAACTATTTTGGTTATTTTAGTGCTTATCTTGTTGGGAATGTGTTGTAACGGTTATTAATGTTTTCTCATCCTTGTGGACTATTCCATGGGATAGTAAACATACCTTTATTTTCTTATCAGTTATAATGGTCGTCACATCCACTGTGGACTATTCTGTTGGATGTTAGATGGATCTTCCCTTGTTTGTTAGTTGTAACGACTATCACATTCATTGTGGACTATTCCGCTGGATGTTGGATAGGTCCTTCTGGTTCATGTTTGTCTCTTCCTGGGTGGTACTATTACCTCTCACTTAGAGGCTCACTTTTCTCCCCTTTTGCAGTAAGAGAACCTAGACATAGTTGTGTTGCACACTCACTAGGCACACTCACCTTTCTTTTCAAAGATATCATTGCATCACTCTCTTGTGGGGACAGTTAGAGCCAAGGAAAATCTTTAAGTATTTGGAAACCGAATGATTATACTGGATGGGACTCCTACACCAAACAATGTGAGGTATGATTGGGACTTCATATCGGGGAGATCCCCTAAATGTTGGTGGGTCTAGCACCGTCAACATTTCTGGCACTAGAAGGAGTATTTTATGGTTGAGTCCCACCAACCCCACTAATCCATCTTCTAGTCAAGGCAGTAATGTTCACTCTGTCTTCCCTACTTGTAATTCTGAAGTTGGTAACTCTTCACCTGCCAGGCCTGAACATGAAATCTCGTACCGTCAACTTCGGGTCATCCACCCGATCACCCATCAGTTTGCAAAAGTTGTTGGATTTTTGGAATGATTCTAGGAGTAATCACTCTTCCATATTCTCAAAACAAGAACAAGACCACCCCAATGGGAGTAGTGGTCTCCTATGTTGAAGAAGAATTTCTCACCACTCTTGAAGAACTAGCAGAAGTTGTGGAAAGGGAAGAAGAACCTCCACTCTTTCAAGGAGGAGAAGTATGAAACCCCTTGCTCTCGGGTTCAAACTTCGACAGGACACGCAGAGATGAATAAAAAAAGGAGGAGGAACCATTAGATTCATAAGAGGAATAGGAGGACAATGAAGAAGAAGACATGGCAAAGCAGAATCTAGATTGGATGACTCAAGGCCCATTGGCACTTTCTGTTGTCCTACACAAGATGTCGAGGCACACGAAGAAGCTCTTGATGAAATATGACCTTGATAAGATAGTGAAGGTTGAAGATCACTTAGACAACTTTTACCTACATCTAGAAACACTTGAGGTATGTTACGATGATGATGCATGTAGACTTTTTCCATGTACCTTAGTTGGTAGAGAAGATGAATGGTAACACAATCTTCCTCCAAACTCCATCCAGAATTGGAGGCCATTCAAAATAATATTTCTTGAGAAATTTGTTGAAGATAAGACCCCTACCATGTTATTGAAGGAGTTGAATAGTCTTAAGATGGAGCAGAAGGAAAAGGCTAAAGATTTCAATCAAAGGTTCAATCACATCTTGAACAAGTTTTCAGAAGACACAAAACCTCATGACTCCATCACCATCAACTACTACACATCTGCCTTTCCAAAAAGTATTGTGCAATTTGTAAAGCGAACTGTGAGACCAACATTAACATAAAAATACGAAGAGGATATTTCCATTGAGAAGGACTTGCACACAATTGGATTCATCACAGATGATGAACCCACAAAGGACTCCAATGACACAAGTAAGAGGTATCAGGCCTCTGTGAGCAAGGCTAAGGTTAAGGAACCAAATGATATTGAAAGACTTACTCATCTCGTCAAGTCTGTGACCACCGAAATGGCTGAACCTAAACAAAGGACAAGTGAGACTACCATGAGCAGCAGGCACCCCAAGTTCATGATGAGAAGTAATGTAGCATCAGGCAGTAGCAACAGTCAACCATAAAAATCTATGCAGAGTTCCAATGTGGTGTTGAACATTGAAAAAATTGGCACAAATTCATACTGCACATTTCATAATGAGCATCATTCAGAAAAGACGTGCCCACAGTGGAACCAGCTTGCAAGCAGAATAGTTGCGTAGTTTGTGGACTCGGTCATGGTTGAGGAGCAAGTTGAGCCCGATGAAGAGGAGGAAGATGATGTTGTGGATGATGAGGCTCCAAGCATTGGGCATGTAGTAAAGATGTATCATTGTGTTCTCGCAGCCCAGAAAAGTATTGTCGATAAGGAACCTCTGAGTGATGGTCCAGCCCAGAAGCAGAGTAACCGATACAACTTGAGAAGTCAAGGGTCAACCACTATGATTGAGGTGCCGAAACAAAAATTCAAAGAAAATTTGTTAAGAAAACTAAGTCCTCCATCTAACTCAGCGCAAAACACTTAGAGAAAATCCGGGAAAACAGTTCCAACAAAAAGTGTTTCTGCCAGCAGCAAAGACAAAACCATCCCGTCGGAAACCATAAACCTAGTTCCATCCCTGAACACCTCAATCAGTCTTCCCATTATAGATTACAACATTGTAGAATATATGAAGAAGGTTCATGAAAACATCTCCCTATTTGAACTTACAAATATCACAAGCCAGTGGGACAACCTTTTACAAGAACTTGTACAAACTTCTATCGGTAATGATACCTCTTTAGACAAGGCATGTAGTAACTCTCGTAACAATCTCGCATTTGTACTTAATGCACTCCGCCTAGAGGCAAAAACACTCTTCCCACCATTCTTGTTAATGTTTGAAATCTTCAATTTCAATGTACACAATTGCTTGGTTTATTATGGTGCATCAGTAAATGTCATGCCATTATCTATGGCCAAGAAGATCAATGCTAAATGGGACAAGACAGATGCACAGATCATTCAGCTGGATAGAACTTATGTCCTAGAAATTGGTGAACTCAAGGATGTCATTATCTGGTTATCAGCTAATGGAGGAGTTCACCAATGCATCAACATTGTAATTTTGGACATTCCAGAAGCATATGGGGTATTACTGAGCAGAGACTAGTCAAGCAAGCTGCAAGGATACTTTGCCACAGACTGGTCACACTTACAGCTTCCGTATAGAGGTAGGAATAATCAGATTTTGGCAGAGTCAGAGAGATACATGAAGCACACATTTAATCCCTTTAATGGGCATTATGAGCCAATGGCTTTCGTAGAACTTATTTTTGGTAATTATTTTCCAAAAAAATAGTTGGGGTGCTATCTTGTAGAGTCATCCCCAGTTCCACCAGACACACATTTGGATCTCCTTCCATGTCCAACTGGAGATGATGAACTTTGTACGATTAGTACTAGTGCATAAGCAGTCCTTGTAGATATGATATTTGGATTGTACTTTGGCGGATCCAAGACAATGGAGGGCTATTGAGTTGGTTGTGTTTTAATAGACCTGCTACAGAGAAAACACTTAATCTCTAGTTGCTTGGAATTCAAGTGCATGAACAACACTGTAGAATATTAAACACTCATCTTGGGCTTACAGAAGGCCATTGACCTCAATGTTGTTATTCAAAAAGTGGTAGGTGACTCTGAAATCATGGTACGTCAGGTATGTAACACACTACATTGTGTGTCACCTCAACTTAAGAGTTATCAACAAGAGGTATTGCGACTCGTCTCTTACTTCCAAGATTTCAATATTATTTTAGTACCAAGAATGTGTAATGCAGTTGCGGATGCCTTGGAAAACGCAACTTCTAGGATGCTACCTTTAAGGGACAACTTTTCTATTGAAATTATATATAAACCATCCATCCTAGATGACATAACTAACTTACGCATTTTTTATGCTGACCAACAGATACTGTAATTTATGGCCAACACTGACATATTCAAAGATGCATCGATTTATGAGGACAAGCACGAGCAGACACTGCAGGACACAACCAGCACAAGTAAAGGCAACCTCATCCCTAAGGGGGTGGTATCACTAGAAAAGTTGTATGATCTGCAGAACCGCTTCCAGGGACCTGTGAATGCCAAGACTCACAGTTCTAAGTTATCGCATGATAAAATCAACTTAGGAACTGGGAAATATCCAAAGTATGTTAATCTCGGTACTTTTTGCACACCACAAGAGCGGCAAGCCTTCATCTACTTATTCAAGGAGTATTGTGGTGTCTTCGCATGGACGTACGATGATATCAAGACATATGACACACGAATAATCCAACATGTGATACCAATCAAGGAAGGGGCCAAGCCATTTTAGCAGAAACTAAGGATATTCCACCCAATACTTGAGCCCCTCATATAGAAAGGAATTGAGAAAATTGTTGGATGCTCAGATCATCTACAAGGTGCAACATTCAACATGGCTACCAAACTTAGTCCCTGTGAGAAAGAAATCCAGGGAGATCCACATGTGCGTAGATTTTCACAATCTCAATCACACCTATGACAAGGAAAATTACCCAGTGTCATCCATGGAACAAATATTGCAAACAGCATCTGGGACCGAAATGTTTTCTTTCCTCGATGAATTTTCGAGTTACAACTAGTTTTTGATAGCAAAGCCTCACACATTAAAAACTACATTCTGAACAAAGTGGGGCACGTTCACATTCCGACGAATGTCGTTTGGGTTGGTCAATGTTGGTGTGACATTCCAACGTGAAATGGACATGTCCTTTCATGGGCTTATTGGACACAACGCAGTGGTCTACTCAATGATGTGACAGTATTTTCCAAACAAAGGTCAGACCACCTGCGCCATTTGAAGAATATTTTTTAGCGATGTCGTAAATATGGGATATCCTTCAATCCCAAGAAGCGTATCTTTGTAGTGTCCGAAGGTAATCTTCTAGGACACATCATGGCAAAAAGTGGGATCAAGATGGTCCCAGATAGGGTCAGAACCATTTCGCAGATTCCCCACCTAATGAACAAGAAAGCCATGTAGTCTTTTTTGGGGAGATCAACTTCCTCCGAAAGTTCATCTCTGAATATGCTCAGATTGTTAAACCAATATAGGAGATTATTAAGAAAGACGCAGTCTATAAATGGGATAAAAGGGAAAAGGACACATTCCCCCATATCAAGCAAGCTATAGTAGAAGCACCTGCATTTTATAGCCCTGACTTTAGCAAAGACTTCTTGCTCTACACTTTCACTTCCGACACCTCTCTTATTGTTGTATTCACTTAGAAGGATGAGTTGAAAAATGAACAACCTATGTCCTTCATAAGAGCAAGCCTACAAGGACCAGAGCTCAATTACCCCGCTATGGACAAACAAGCTTACGCAATCTACTAGGTGGTAAAACACTTCAGACCCTATCTGTTGAAAAATCATTGTATTATCTTTGTTCCACACCCAACAGTCAGGTCATTGCTTTTTCAGCAAGAGCTGGGTGAAAGAAGGGTGAAATCGATGACCGGATTACAAAAATATAATCTTGGCATCAATCCAATTCACAACATCAAAGGTCATAGTCTTTGCAAATTAGCAGTAGAAGCAATCAACTCAAAAGAGGAAGAAGAAGAACTCATAGGATGGGAGCAAGAGATCAAGATGTACAACATTGAGCGAGCCTCCCTCACTTTAGGCAGAAACTGTTAGTATGCATATGTGCCAATACCTTGAGCATGGCACCATGCCCTCTCACTTATCTATGTGGTAGAAGATGGCACTCTAACTCAAAGCACTAAAGCATTGTCATATCAGTTCGTGCATGGGGTGCTATTCAGGAAGCACCACATTGAAATATTTCTCAGGTGTTTGGAAGTGCATGATTCAGACAAGGTTTTACATGATCTGCATGACAGACCAGTCGAGGGACACTTTGCAAGCAACACGACAACACATAAGTTTATGTAGGTCAGATTTTACTAGCCTACATTATTCAAGGATGCTCATGCCTATGCCCATAAGTGTTTGATTTGTCAAAGGTGTGCCAGCAGAAATTAGAGGTCAGTAGCCTCGTTGTAGCCCGTGCCAGTAGAAGAACCTTTTCAATAGTGGGGCTTAGATATCATTGGGGGAATTTTCCCTCACTCATCGAAGCAACACTGCTATATCTTAATTGCTACATATTATTTCACGTGGTGGATAGAGGTTGTTTCACTAAAACAGGTGAACGATTAGGAAATCATCAGCTTTCTGCAATAGAATATCATCTCCAGGTTTGGCATTCCTACGTCACTTGTTTTCCACAATGAAAGATACTTTTCCTCGTTAAATATTTATGATTTGGCATTGGAAAATGGTATTATTTTGAAACATTTTGTTAATTATTATCTGCGGTGAAATGGTCTTGCTAAATCCAGGAACAAGAACCTCATATGTATCATCAAAAATACCATATTCTTTGAATAGCGAAATTGGCACTCCACTTTGGTGAATGCCGTATGGGATGACTGAGTCACACCTAAGCCCTATCTGAACACCTCCCCTTACTCCCTGGTGTATGGAAAAAAATACATCCTCTCGCTAAACATCTACTTTCCCACTCTCTAACTGTCCCAAGAATCCCAAGGCTAGCCATGTCTTCTAGTTCAGCATAGGATGGACACTTTTCATAAGCTACAGGAAGAAAGGTTGAAAGAAAAAGAAAAAAATTCACTTCACCAGAGTCGTATCAAGAGATGGTTTGATAGAAAGTTTGCAGGAAAGCATAGATTTAGTGTGGGTGAATTAGCCTTGAAGTGGGACAAAGCCCACGAGGACAAAGGCAAACACACTAAGTTTCAATCCCTGTGGATTAGTCCTTACACAATCCACAAAAATCTTGGCCAACACACATATCATCTTCAATCACTTGATGGGAAGATTGACTCTCTCCCTGTCAATGGCCAAGACTTAAAATAATATTTTCACTGAAGATCTGGGGTTACGCCCCACACTATGTACATAGTCTTTTTTTTATGTTGTTTCTTCAGTTTTATGTTGTTTTTTCTTGTAAATAAGTGTTGTGCCTTACTAGATTGTGGCTTCCAAGTGTGTGTGTGGTTGAAGTTCAAAGAGTCTTGTGACATTGCAACGCTTGGCTAGTTTTCTCTTTGTCTTCCTTATGTTGGTTGCATCTTTTTGTCGATGAAGTTCTGACAAAAAATATGATCCGTCCATAAGGAGAGTTTTGGTCCAACCATGAACCTATGTCAGCGTTGTTGCACAAGTGGTGTCCTAAATTTTATCTCGAGTGTTGCATTTGTCACTTCTTGCGATAAGACAGTCACAGAGAGGATAATGGTTTGTCTTGTTGTTTGGTTGTCTATGTTGTCATTTCATTGAAGTACGTTAAGTGTGTGATCATATTCTAAGTTCATCACAAGTTTATCTTCCTCATGTACTTAGCCATTTTATTTTTCGAAAATATTTATGGCTGGGCAACTCAACTTCACTGGGCCCTAACTAAAATGTGCACTACGCAATCTCAGCCCTCAGTGATGTGACCTTGCTGCCTAGAACTCCGCAGTGCATAGTCATTGTCCTCTAGGGCAATTATACTGTGTAATTCCAGAGCCCAAAAGCCTTCCTTGACCCCCATAATTGTGCAGCAATTCCTACCAGTCTGACTTGAACTGCGCACTTCGCACTTTCAGTCCTCAAGTTTTTCCCCTTGCCTATTGGAACCCCATAATGCACAGAGAACCTAGCCTCCCTTGGCCTCCAAAACTACGCATAGGTTTCCACTAGTGCCCTCCCTCAGATGGAGCTCACTAACTTCAAGAACTATGCAAATTTGTCATTCAGGTCTCTCTACTACCCAGTCCCCCTTACCTATGAAAATTGTGCAAAACTGACCCCCAGGGCCTCATCCCACATCACCAACTGCTGGCTTGAACTATGCAATCCTGACTCCTAGTGGCCATTGCACAATTTCTCTCCCCAACATGGACAATGCTTAAAGGTTCCTTAGTCAAGCCTGAGTTGCACTCTACGCAGTCTCAATGATCAACCTCTCTCCCTGTCACCTGGAATTGCACAATGTGCAGTTACTGGGCCCTCTCTCCCATCCTGTCACCTGTCTGGGGCTCACTTCATGGATAATAATGCATCATCATAGGATAGGGCATTTTCAGATTTGATGTCTTCCCATCATGAGTGAATTGTAGGAACATGTACACTATCAAGTCATGGCGAGATGATGAAGGAGGGAAGCATGCCTAATGACTCACTTGTAGTTGAATGGATGAATGGACCTACCAAGAGAAAGCAAAAGGAACACAAGTGTGCAACCACCTTCCAAGACCAAAGATTATTGAAGACCTTGCATCATCAAGCTATGCAGAGGAGAAGGGAAAGAATATCCAAGAAAACAGATATCACTCAGCAGCAATAGCAGCTTGACATTGCCACATCATCAAGCCAGTCCATGTCAGCTGATACAGGATGCTTTTGCTTAGAGATGTATGAAAAGAATCACATGTGAAAATTGCAGCTTAACACCAAAATTTAACATGCACACAAGAACAGAAGAAGAAGAAACACACAAAAACATTAAGGAAGACACAAAGACTTGATAATGGAGTTCATCCAACTCGGACTACGTCTCCAGGCCCTGCTTAAACAATGGGGAGGCCTTCTTATATTAAATGGCATGAAAAGAAGAGAATTACAATCATCAGCTGAATACAAGAGGCTTATACCTCCGTTCTGAAAGACGGTTGTAAAATGGAGGCCTCAGATTGAGAAGTGGGCAGCACCAATGCATCCATGGCGTTGAAAGGGGCTGAAAACATCTAAAACTTGTCCAAGACAGACAAAATACATTATCGGCCTCCTGGAAGCTCCCTGCCTCGAATAACGTGCTGAGAAATCCTCTTCCCCGTCCTTTTTCCAATCACTGGGCTTTATATGTGTCATTTAGGACAAAAGCTGCTTAAATCGAGGATGTTTGGTTCAAAATAAAGGCCAGTGGAGTAGAAGGATCGGTGGGCACAACCGATCCTTAAAAATAGCCTCTTTATCATTGTAGCGATAAAATACCAAAAACCCCAAAAAAACACTAAAATCTAGCAAAAAACCATTTACCCGGATTTCAAATTTATTAAATCGGGCTTATATTCTTATCGGGTCCGAGCTCGATATCGCAATCGCAAGTCGCAGAGGTCCAAGGCCCTGTATATCGGGGAACTTTGACGACTTTCGATCACCGATATTGGTGTCAACCGATCACACCCCTGATCATCGATGCAGATTACCCCGATATCATCGACACCGATTTCACTGACCTGATCGCCCTCTGACCGTCGATCTGATCTAATCAGAGATCATTGATTGGGGGTTCCACTGCGCTCCTTAAGTCTGCCCCTTTGGATGTGTCTATTGCAATTTTTCCTTTTAGGCTTAAAAGTCCATTTTTAAAGGAAAATGCCTTATTTTCCTAGGGAACAAAGAAACCTTCTTCTGCGATAACTTCATAATCCGGACTCGGATTGAAGTGTCGTTCACACCATTGGAATCAAGACGACAATATCTATGCATTGGTCCTAGGTTGAATTCATTCTAAGCACTTTGATTTTGGAGTTTTTTCATGCCATTGTATTTGAAGATCCACCTGGATCAATCCTCCCCATTGAAGAGCTTTTGGACTGCCAAAATCTTTCATTAGTCAATTGGCAAGTGAGGAAATTGTTCCCTCACCTTTTCCTTCTCCAACCATTTGACCTTGTTGGGGTGCATTCCCTTGAAACCAACCCGAAGGTATTCCACATCTCCTCACCGTGAAGTCCTGGTCCTTTTGTCAAGGATGATGTCTTCAAGCAACTCATCAAGATATTCTGGTGCAAAATCATCGACTGTAGGCACTATGCCCACCTCATTAGTGTCCATGATCAAAGGTGATTCATACAGCTTTAGGTTCTCCACATTCACTACTGAGTACATTTGCATATATACTGGCAAGTCAAGACGAAAGACATTGTTCCCAATCTTCTCCAAAATGGTAAATGGCCCATACCAGATTGGTTACAACTTCTTTCCTTCTCCCTTCATCTTGTCTTTGTTGATGTGGAACCACACTTTGTCACCAACTTGGAATTCATGGTCGACTTTGTGTTTATCATGTCGAGCCTTGTAACGGGCTTGACTTTTCTCCAACTACTATTGCACTACTTGGTGAATCAATAGGATTCACTGAATGAACTGTTGAGCTTTGTCCCTATCATTATGTCCACTGGAGCCATCTTCCCTTCCAAAGACCACATCAAAAGGGTCCTTTGGTAGGTAACCAAAACATGTCTCAAATGGTGAATGTTGTGTAGATGAATGCACTGCTCAGTTATAGGAATGTTGTACATATGGGAGATGTTCATCCCACAACTTGGGATGTTTCCCGCAATAGCCTCGTAATAAGTGTACCATGGTATGGTTTACAACCTCTGTCTGTCTGTCAATCTATAGGTGAAATGCCATGCTTCTTTTTAATTTGGTGTCCATCATCCTCCACAAGCTGGTCCAAAACTCCCCAAGAAAGTGAGAGTCCTTATCTGACACAATTGATGTGGGTAATCCAAAGTGGACCCAAACATGCTGAAAGAAAAGAGAAGCAGTCTACTCTACATTAATCTACTTTTTACAAGGCATAAGAATACACATCTTGCTAAAATGGTCAATGATGACATACAAATAGTCGTGACTCTTCCTAGACAAAGGCAAACCTCCTACAAAGTCCATTGACACACTTTCCCATGGATGACTCAGAAAAGGGAGTGGTGTGTAGAGCCCGAGTTTTCTATTAGAGGGCTTTGAAACAGAACATATCACACAACCCTTTACATAGCGAGTCACAATGTTTTTCATATGAGGCCAAAAACAAAATCTTTGTACATGACATAAGTCTTTTTGACACCAAAGTGTCCAAACACAAGAGAGGTGTGGGCCTCTCGAATTACATGTACTCTTTCCCCTGTGGGAATACACAATTCACCAAGGTGATACAATAGTTTCCCCTGCAAGTGATAGTTTTCCACCTATGAACCATGGGTTCGTTTTGCATAAACCTCCTTAAAGTCATCATTGTTAGCATATTGTTCAGCATAACTTTCAAAAGATAACGAAGCATTATGCAAAATAATAGAAGCGGAAATAGGAGGGCAAGATAGCATATCGACCACTTTATTGTTAGTGCCCTTCTTATACTTTATTACCAGATGAAAATATTAAAGAAAACCCATCCACCTAAAATGACGAGATTGTTGCAACTTGGTCAAACCTTGCTATTCACTTCCCTCAATGATTTTCTCTAAATAAAGTGGAGTAGATTTATCAAACATAAGGTGAAAGTAGTTGTCTTCCCAAGAAAGACAATTATATATGTACCATCCATTCCAAGTTCAAGAAATATTTCTTCCACTTTTCACCCACTAGCATGCTCTAATACTACTTGCCATACACCTTGATAAATAAAAGGATAAAAGATAAACTCTTGACTTTATAAATAGAAAAATGCATCCATAGAAGAATAGACAAAATATTGTATGGATAACTCTCATGGTAGGGTAATGCCATAAAGTAAAATCTATGGAAGTGATCAATCCATAAGCCATACTTACTTTAATACAATACTCAATAGCCAACATATATCAATACAACAATACTCATGTATTGTGTTTTCTCATAAGTATAATTTGGGCTTTATGCCAAGTGGGTTTATTCCATGATTTATGGCCATGTTACATAAATTATTTCTCATGAGTACCTACTTAGGTACCCCATATTATCTTCCCTAGGTACATTACATTACATCTCCCTTTGCATGTTTTCTCTTGAAAACATGAGTGGAAACCATATAATGTGATATGTTAAGTAATGTAGTGAACTAGTACAGAGTACAAACATCCATCCATCCTAGTGAAGTCTCAACATGGGGTCCAACTTTTTTCGTACCACCTCAATCTTGATTATAGTTGCTCCTTTACTTCTTTGTTATTGTCATGACACTATAATAATTCCATCACATGCATCTATATTTTGTGCCTTTCTAGTTCCATGTTGGTCCATAGTAAGTTTAATGATGTCCATGGGGATGGTGTGGGTGGTGATATGCAACAACCTTAGGCATTGAATTTTTTTTCTTTGACTCTCAACCTTGTTTCCTTTCAGGCATGTAGCTCATTAGATTCTTTGGACCTCCTATTTATACCCTTTTTGGGGATTTCCCTTAAGTTCTTATGTAGACCCTTATTTTGATTTAACCTCAATCTCTTCATTTGATTACTTGTAATTAGTTTCTCCACAATCATGGTTCTTCTAGCACCTCGAGCCCTTCTCATTTAGTTAGATAAATATCTTGTATTGTGATTTTCTTTTTCTTGTGCCAAGGCATCATGAAATTCTTTCACGGGTTAATTTAATTGCACCAAATCCATCAATGAATATCCAAGGGTAATATTCATATCATTTATACTCATAGCATGTAAATTTGAATGCAAAACATAATTTATCCATATTAATCTTCAAAACTTTGAAAATAATCACTCTCAACTTGTGTGCTTTGAATATTCTTTGTGGTGATTGGCAATCTTTTAGCCAAGTTAACATTGATGAAATTATTCTTGCTAGTAAGGTTTTTAACAACAATAACTTTTTCCTCCATGACATTGTTCACCTGAGAATAAACCCATGGTTCTTTCTTTATCCTACTTCACAACTGTTGTAGTGTTTTCTTCTCAATGATGTACAAAAAGAACCCACTTAAGATCGTGGATGACAAAGAATCTCAATAATAGAAATGACTACTAAACATTGTACATCTGGAGCTATTGATAGAAACAAAACCTACCTAAATCTTGATCTATGATGCAATCATAGTTCAACAGTAAAATGAAGAGTAATCCAATGGAAACCAGATTTGTAAAGAATGATTTTATTATACACATGTAAAGGGAACAAATATATGTTACCAGTCCCCCTCTATGGGATGGGTTCTTGGAAACCCTCAAATGCTTTCAGCTTTTGTAGAGTCTCTCTCCTCTATAATGCATAAACCCAATAGAAATATGGTGTGCGACAATGAAAATAATCAGAGTTACAATAGTGAGTGCAACAATGAAAATAATCAAAAGCGAATAATGAATGAAAACCCTTCTATTTATAACAAAATATTGAGTTATCCTCAAATAATGAGCAATAATAAAATATTATTGATCCCATTCTTGGAATTTTCACTTGGAATATTTTATTATATTTTTTAGGTGGGAAAAAGTATTTAAACTTTTATTTAGAAATAATAAATACATAAATGATTTATTTATTATCTCAAGGAATTAGTTAAGGAATAATAAACAAATAATGATTAATTACTTATTCTTAGAGAAAAAGAAGATAAATAATGATTTATCTGTTTATTTTTCATGATTGAGTCAAATTTAACAAGGAATAATAATAAAACAATGGTTTAATTAATTATTCCTAGAATAAAATCAAATAAATAGTGATTTATTTAATTATTCTTCATGGGTTTAACTATAAATTACTTAATAAAGGTGGTTTATTAGGTAATTTCTCACGGTGAGAGCAATTTTACTATGGTAAAATTGGCTTTACATGGTGTACTTCAATCTATCTAGTAAATTAGGCTAGATGATCAATTTTTTGGTGATAACATATTGCCCCCCAACGTATGAGTGTTAGGAGCAAAACATATGACCGAAGTACGTTGTAAAGACACAATCACTTAGACAACATAGGGGAGCCAAGGAGAGAGAGAGAGAGAGACCAATGAAGCTGAAGTTGAGAGAGGATAGTGACAGAGGGGGCGAGACTAATGCAAGTCTCCTTTTATGTTTGTGGTACCGGACCTCAATGTGGCAGGGGAGGCATACCCATACCCACCGAGATAGATTAGCACAAAAATAATGGTTCGCCTAGAAATATGAAACTGAGCAATAAAGTACATGTTGAATGGTACATGACACGCTGGTATAAGAGAGCCAGAAAATAATACAATGTGTCCCATATACATAATGCACCTGATAAAAATATAAGCCAGGACTAAATACAATAATATATGAGTACATGAGACACAAAGTCCCTTCCCTCAAAAAATGGGTGGGAGGAAGGGTAGTACAACCAAAGAAGCCCTGTTGAACAGGGAAGGGCTCTGCAAAACTAAACGGATCATCTGAAGGAGACGTGCATACTATGGACACTGCGATCAATAGGAATCTAACCCATCAACTCTGCGGAACTACATCTAAAGTTGTAGCATAGTAGGTATGCATTCAAGCATGTGGGGGGCTACCTGAAGGGCCACCCCCTCATGAGGTCTGAAAACATCTCACACACACCCAGGAATCACTAGTATAGTTTGTTGCATCACTAGATCATCAAGTGTATGGATCACGAACATGAAACGATCAAGTCAAAGGGCAATAATGGGACCCTCTTCTCGATCCAAGGCTCCGAACAAGAATGGAAGTTGGAACCAAGATACACCACTCTCTAGGTTGTTCTTCTGGAATGAATGAGTTGATGTCAACAAAATAGGGCCCGCGATAGATGAGGTAATGAGGATCCTCAACTAAAGCACGAGGGAAAATAGTAATGTGACTTATGGACTGACACCAGGGATAATGGGAAAAGGGGATTGAGGGACAAACAGATGACTACCCTTGTCATAGCATAAAGTGCATGGTTGACCCAGCAGCAACTGACTCAACTCCGTAGGGGATGGGCACAGTATGACTGGATGGAATACTGTGACATGAGATGATGGGACATGAAATAGACTCCAAGAATGTAAGGGTGACTCATCACGGATGCTCTGAACAAGGGTGACTCGATGATGCTGCCACATAGACTAGTCCCAGTGAGGACCATGAAAAAATGAGTAGATGATGGTTACTCATGACGTCAATTGGCATATGGTAGGACAAGTATTAAGATAAGGTAGACCTCAAAGTACAAGTGTCACTTTATAACGAAATTCAATTTTGAGAGGTGACGAAGTGACCTTTCGTGGAAAAAAGGCTTCCTAATGAAGTGTCAAATCATCAAAAACTTAGGAAGACCCATTATAGAGCTCGATGAGAGCTTTCCAATCATGTTGAAGGCTTGTCAAATTGAGCTACAAAGATCGTAGCGATGAACCAACCATCGGAATTAGGATCTACGACTTTTAGGTAAGTGGCCTTACTTGTTTAAATATGGCCTTAATGCTTCTTTGAACAATGGTTCTTGGTGAAGAATTAATGGAATAGGAAAATGAGAATGAACTACTAGAGGAGGCCTAGAATCATCCTTACCCACTAAGTCAAACATGGGGACTATGTGGTAATAGAGTAGAATATTTGAAGATATGGTATCAAACTTCTACGATATTAAATGTGCATATGGCTCGCCAAAGAGGCTGGTAGGACAAACTATCCCAGTAATGGGAGGATAATTGACCATACCTAGATCAAATGGGATCTAGGCCAAGACTTAACTAAGGAGATGGCTAGGGGAAAACCATCATGCCCCCAATCATGGGATACTAATTTGGTATGCAAAGGTGGGAATGATGCCCCTTAGCAGGGGGAGTTTTTGGAGCACCATTGTGTTCTGAATGCTTGAAAAAGGGATTCAAGCATCTCAGCCCAACTTGGCATGAGATCCTCAAAAGGAGAAGTAGGGGCATATCTACCCCCCAGTATGTTATGGACGTACTAGATGTATTTAAAGTTATGAGCTCCAAACACTTATATGATACATAATATGATTATGCAAGACGATGATGATTCACCAGTTGTTTATTTATGGTTATCTTCTGTGGTATACATGTGATAAATGCTAATCTAGAATGTTGTTTGCAATGGTATCTACATAGTGATTTTGGGCTCTAGGCACATGATTGAAAGTAATGGTTTCAAATTCACGCACCAATAGCTTCACTCATAGATATTTTCTAAATAGGACTTGGTTATGCACATGATACACACCATTCAATTGCATGACAAGTAGCAAGGAATATAAATGAACATGAAGATGAAGGATGTGATGAGCAAGGGCATCGACTAACAAACCTATCATTGCATCATATTCGGCCTAATCATTGGTGGTAGATCCAATGCACACATCGTTTGAAAGGACTAACGTATGTAAGGGGGTAAAAATGGCCCAAGCTACCGAGGCTAGATTCCGAGAGAAGCAACTCGCACCATCGGAATGGCCGATATACGGTGTGGATGATGGATCCATCTAAAAGGTGAAAAAGGCAATGGGTGAGAGGATGAAATCTACCTAACATTATGGCAGAAATAAAGGCATGCAAATCAAAAGGATGTGTTGTGAACAACATTTCTGGAGATAGAGCACATTGGGAGAATTAAGAAGGATATGGCCTTCGAAATCCTCTTGAAGGAATGCCCCCTTACTCAAGTGTAGGGGTAATCAGGGGTAGACATAGCTACCATGGTGTCCTCATCAGGCCGGAAGATGGGCAGATGGGAGGAAGATTGACTACATGATGCAGCGGCATTACCAAGTGCATCAACCTAAGGAATAAGGTTCACATATGCATCATCTTGAATGGTAGACGACATACTAGTAGACGAAGGGTCTACTCATGTTGAGATCTCAGATTCTGTCAAAAAAGGTTCGATAGAAATGCACACAGCAACCTCAGGAAGATTTGCCAGCTAGGAACTCAAGGATGACGATAGGTAAAGAATGGGGCCTGTGGCGTCTATTATCTCCACATCGGGGGAGGGGATCTCAATGGAGCGGCCAGAGTTTCCATGTTCTGGTTGACTGGTGGTACCAGAATCCACAGGTAGAGGAGTAGCAGCTATACTACGAGTGGTGTCATATTCATGAATCGCCCCAAGGAAATCACGAAACTCTTCGAGACGAGGGAAATAATGGGAATAGTGACCATGAATATCACAAAGGGCACAAGGGTAGTTTCTGTGAAGCGTTTTGAGTTTCTTAGGTGGGACCAGTATGTCAACATGGAATTTCGAAATATTCAACTCAGCGAATGCTTCATGGACTAGTGGTTTCAGTTGAGGAAGTTCGGGACAATTGTTGGTGGCATGCCCAACAACTTCACACAAAGTGCATGACTTTGGGGCCTTAGGGGTTGGAGGAGCTTGGGGAGCCTTGTCCTTCGAATCTTTCTTTTTGGCTTTGCCCCCTTGGCCAGATGCTTTCGCAACAAAAGTTGGTTCATGTTGAGGCTGTGATGGTACTGAAGCAGCAGCAAGGGTCATGGGGACCGGTTGACCTGGGGTCAAAGCGTGATACAGTCTTAGCTGACCAGGTGGAATGTTTGCAGGGGGATCGATGGAACATACTGGGATCTCGAGAGTCATGTTAGGAAGGACTAGCGAATCCATGACAAGTACAAAAAAACTCCCAAAGGGGGGAATAAGAAAGATATATGTCCGGCAAGATAATGTCCCGGTAGAATATCTCCTAGATGGTTGAGACCTGGAGGAATAGTTCCTGTAGGGAACATAGGAGAGGCACCCACAAACAGAGGAGGTCCCAGGGGAGTGGGTCTAGAGGGTTCAGCTAGAAGAGCAATAGCAGGATGCTGCGGAGCTGGTTATTGGTCAGGTATACCAGATTGTTTAAGGGTAGCCGGTGACATTTGTAACATGCAAACACTCATGGAAGTAGGTTCAGAAATGAGAGGGGGAGGACTAAGAAAAGAACCCAACAATGAGGAGTCTTTATAGACTCCGGGTGAAATACTAGTGCAAGGAGTTGAATATTGGTTATCGAACATCGATGAGATGATGGACTCAGGGGAGGTCACGGATGTTGGCTCGTAGTAAGTCAACTAATCAATGGTAATGATCTTCCCTTCATGGGGGAAGCACATCTTACGGAACACCGCAGACATGATAGCTGACCTGGCATATGTGTAACTATGTTGTAATCTAAAGGGGCAGCAGTGACTTCGATATCGACATGGACAGTCTTGCCTGCGAGGGTCACTGGATAGTTGCGATACATGCCAAGGGGTTGGGAGGAGTGTCCATCCCAAGCATGCAAGGTGATGGTGGAGGGAGACAACTCAGGCGACTTAAGTTATTTCCAAACAGTAGTGGACACACAGGTGGATGTGCTTTCGTCAATAATGCATCTGGAGATGATGGCATTACGGACTCTAACTGGTATCTGGAAAGAAACAGATGAAGGCAATGTGGGGTGCTCTGATGTATCAACAGGGAAGACAATCAAGCGATCGTCGAAAGGGTCCACTACACCCAAAGCATTTAGTAGAGCCTTCTTTTGGGAAGGGCATGACTAGAAGGCTTCCAGTGTCGACATGGTGATTGGCGATTGCGTCAAGTCGTCTACTATATTGTACGTATGGGCAACTCTGTTAGAAGCTGCATTACGGTGTAATGGTCCTTTTGGGATCTTGGGAGTGGCCTCAACTTTGGGTTGAGGGATCTATAAGGGACCATTGGGTGTTATAAGAGGCTCAGCGGAGACTTTGGTTTTAGACTCAGCAGCTGACGAAGTGGAGTACTTGTCATATTGACACAACCGAGTTTGTAGGTTGATATGGGGGGGTTAACCTCATCATAAGAATCTGGTAGTCACTGGGACCAAAAGTTTGGGGGAGGTGGGCTGCTTGACCTAGCTATGGTTGAGCAGCAACAAATCGTTGCTAAGGGAAAGGATTTGTGAGAATTTCTAGTTGAGATGGAGCAGGATTCTGAAGCGATTATTGACCTCAAGAAGTTGCTTGAGCTTCCCATAGTTTGTGCATCTGGAGTAAAAGGGGACACTCATGTGTATAGTGGCCATGCACACCACAACATGCACAAGGCCTATTCTTACGAATAGCCTTGTTTTGCTTAGGTTGGCCACCCTGTTGCTCATTGTTGGTGTTAGGCTAGTTCCCCTGGGGTTCACTAGGTTAGTTACCTTGGTTACCCAGGTTACCCTTGTTACCCTTCCCCTTATTCTTTTTCTTCGAATTTTGGGGATTGGTATCACTCTGTTTCACAAACACCTGACCCTGAGGGGATGGTGGTTGCTGGGGTTGAGGATGCATGGGAGGTTGTGGTGCTAATGCTTGAGGGGCTAGAGTGCCAAGCTATGCATAAGAAGGAGCAACAGTTTGGTAAACAGGTAGAGGCCCTAGAAACATGTTGCTAGCAAAAGGGGCATAAATGTTGGAGGAAATGGTGCCCCCCTGCGGGTAGCCATAACTCTGCTAAGAATAGGGAAAAGAGTGTGAAATGGATCCAACAATATTGTCATTGGCGTGAGATGCCCCCAATGCATTAGCATTGCCAGGACGAGGGAGGTCAGGAATAACAGTATAGACATAACCTGATTGAGCATAAATCAGATCATATCTCAAAGCGGTCAAGAGAGCTTCTTCCTCGGTCTAAGGAAAATGGGACACGACATCTTTCCCTATGGGGGATAAAAGGGGGCACGACATGAGCTCCTCCTTCGACGCCACTCTTGAACATGGTTAGAAAGGCGAGTAGCAAGGGATTGACGGAATGTGGTCAAAAGCTCAGTACCAGTGTCATACTGGAGAGGTAACTAGAAATATGATAAGAACACTTTAGCAAGCATCGTGAAAATGGAATGAGAGGTGGAGCACTAGTCTACAAACCATTTTGCAGCATTTCCAGTGAGTGTGCGTTGGAAGAGCTAAAGACGAATGGAGTCATCAGTTATGGAGTTGGACGAACACCACATGTGGAAGGATCAAACATGTTTGGTAGGATCCTCTCCAACAAAACCCTCAAACTTTGGGATGTTTGAGGGAAGCTTAGTCAGCATAGAGGTCCAACCAGCATCGTGGTGTATGGGGTCGTTTATCAACTAGTTAATATCTGGTAGACTTAACCCAGCCATAAAGGGGAGCATGGGGGTTGTCAAAACAGTTCTTGAGACAGTTCTGCCTAATATGACCACCGATATAGCACCGGAGCCACCACCAGTTTGGGTTCCTACACTAGCTGTGGGTCTAGGCATGGTGATGATATGCGGTGAAGGAAGTTTGGAATCAGATGAGGAATCATAAAGACCAAGAGAAGAGTTGGGATGGGGACTCGAAGGGCTATGAACTCGAACCCAACAGGGAGGAGTAATACGCCCAAGCAGAAACTAGCGGTGAAGGGCTAATAGTCTCTATGACAAACGCCTTGGTGGTGCAATGATGATAGGTCACATGGAACACGGAAAGGGTGAAGGGAGATCAACAATATATCTTCTATCTTTGATGTAGTGAGATAAATTTATTATGTTAAGTCTTGGCTTGGTGGTATAAAGCAAGCGCCCTTCACTTAAGGTGTGCTTGTGTGTGCAAGTGTATTAATTGATTAAGCCCAAATCATGTTTGTAAAAAAGGAAAAAACTCGCTGCAAATAAACTGAAATAAATAACAGAAAATAAACAGCAAAACAATTAACTAAAACCCACCCAAACTAGTTTTGCAAACATTGTACTGGTAGGTGCCTAAACCAATGGAAAATACACTGAAACGGTCAAGAGATCTGAATGTCGGTGTGACTAGGATCAAGTAACTCTAAGCTGCTGGAAAGTGGTGTAGAAACAGCAAAAAACCAGAGGGGAAGATTGTTGCAAAAAGATAGGGAGATGGGTTGTTACCGGGAATAGTGTCCACTTAGAGCTGCTATTCCCACTAAGACTGGTAGCTATCTTAGAAACAAACAAGTTAAAACTACTTTCGTTTTCCTTTATGAAAAATCGACAAGAGGGGAACAGGGGACACCAACCTTTGCCTTGCACTTGGTTCCTTGCTCGGTTCCTCTCCTTCTCGATAGATCTTTTCCGCTCCTTCTTTTTCTACACAGCTTCAGAGAGCACCTATGGAATCAAAGCAGCATAATACTATCGAAGAACAGAGATCTATATTCATAAACAATACAGGATCAAATATGTATTAACCACACAAATGTATATACAATCAAACATACACGAATGTGGAGGAAAACTTGAATAGCTTTGTTAATATCAAGAATAGCAAGAGGATTACAACCAATTGTTCTGACCTAGCATCATCCTCCAGCAATAAATCCCTTCTTCACCTCAAGTAAATCTTAGATCACCCAACACTATAAAGTTACACCAGAAAACCAACAGCACTTCTCTACAAGATACAAGATTCCAGCCTCTGGATCTCTGTGATGAGGGATCCATATATAGATGATTGTAGGGGGGTGAGTCAGCTTCTGGGATTTTGATTAGTGTCTTCTCTCTGATAGTTCTTGAGTCCACTTGGATATTGATGATCTCTTACTCATCCCTGGTCGAAATCAGAGAGGCAAGTGTCAGAGGGGAAGTTTCTGGAAGATTTTATGATCTTCCACCTTGCAAACTGTCCCTGCCATTTGTCCATTCTCGCCCATCGCACCCTACAGAGGGGCCATCCAGTATGCATCACACCCTTTACACTGGGAAGGTGATATGCATCACACCCTCTACACTGGGCATTCAGTATGGTCTAGTTTTGACCATTTCTGAGTAGTTTTATGTGGAGAACTTCTGGGAGATGATATAATCAGCTGACCTTGTTCCTTTAGGTAGTGAAGCAACACTTTTAGGGACTTAGGAGCCCTCAGTTTATGGACATTTACGATTGGGGTGCAGTTCCCAAAAATGTCTATAACAGTTGCCCCCTAAAGCATGAGGTCATTAAACTTTTGATGCCGGGTGAAATGCTTTACCATGAGGATCCGAAGTTTTTTCGAGCTGGGAGGTGACCTGTAATAAGATACAATACAATACATTATCTTCATAATATTTTTCATGATCTAGATGAGGTGAGCATTCCCATGCTCAGCTTTATAAATTCACTTTCATGTACATAAGACAGACAACCGTCTGTGTAGCAGACTGATGATTTGGACGGAGTCATCATCCTTTGATTTGGATGATCATCTGTTCGGCAATGATGTACATTTTATGTCTTTATATTCCTAGATATATCACAGCCTGGATGGATGAAACTAGATCTGAGGTCTTCAAAACTCGTTCTATCTTCACTCGGAGTACAAGTCAATCCATGTGAAAAAAATTTTGGAGTCGAACATGGAAAGACATCGCCTGATTACCAGCCAATGATGTAAGTTGTTAACAGGCGCGAGAGGAGTCACCAATAATGTCAATGATCCTCAAGATACTACAATACAATTCGTGTGGTGTGAAAAAGGGACTTGGTGTCGAACACCACGCAAAATCTTTCAATTGAAGGTCATTGATGTAAACCTGTCGCCGAAAGTGAGAAACTTGCCATTGAGGCATGCAAGCTTCAAAGTACTGAAAGGGGTTGTTCCTAAGTCAACTTCTTGGATAATGAGCTG
>APFE030531410.1:171669-273603 GCA_000404065.3 Pinus taeda | reverse complement strand
TTGCAAATGGAGGAATGATAAATTGCTTTGGAAAGTGCCATAATATCAAGCTATCCATGGGAGAATATGTATTGAAAATCCCAATGCTTTCCATTGCAATGGGAGGTGCTAATGTTGTACTAGGAGTCCAACGGCTACAATCCTTGGGTACAATAGCTTCTAACTTTCAAGAACTTTTCATGAAATTTTATGTGGAAGGAAAGAAAGTTGAATTAAGGGGTATTGCAGGGAAACCGAGAAAGATAATAAGCTCTAACAGTATGACAAAGCTTTTAAAAAAGGAACAACGAGGTGTAATTGCACAATTATGTTCACTAGATGTTTCCACATCAAAATCATCTATTGCTCCAAATCTCCAAAAAGTCTTGGACAATCATTCCAAGGTATTTGAGACTCCCAAAGATCTCCCACCTATTCATGATCATGATCATGTTGTTCATTTGATTCTAGGAAGCGTTCCTCCAAACATCAGGCCGTACAGATATGCCTATGCCCAAAAGAGTGAAATTGAACGTATGGTTGCAAAAATGCTTGAGACTGGTATAATTCAACCTAGCCAAAGTTCTTTCTCTACTCTAGCAGTATTGGTGCACAAAAAGAATGGATCATGGCGCATGTGTCTGGATTATAGGGAGCTCAACAAGCTCACTATTAAAGATAAGTTTCCCATTCCTGTCATTGATGAATTATTGGATGAATTGCATGGATCTTCATTCAGGATATCATCAAATCAGAATGAAGACTCAAGACATTCTGAAAACAGCATTTGGAACTCATGAGGGTTATTATGAGTTTTTGGTCATGCCTTTTGGCCTTACCAATGCACATTCTACATTTCAAGGTTTGATGAATTCCATTTTCAAACCCTTCCTTAGAAAAATTGTGTTAGTATTTTTTGATGATATACCAATCTACAGCAAGTCTTGGAAGGATCATGTTGAACACGTTGACAGGGTGCTACAACTATTGGAGGAGAAACAATTATATGCAAAAATATCCAAATGTTTCTTTGGAGAACAAGAGGTGGAATATCTAGGTCATATTGTATCTCATGAAGGAGTTAAGGTAGACCCTAGAAAAATTAAATCCATTAAGGAATGGGATATCCCCACATCCATAAAGCATTTGCGAGTATTTCTCGGGTTGATAGGGTATTATTGCAAGTTTGTTAAGAATTATGGGAAAATAGCAGCACCTCTAACAACATTGTTGAAGAAAGATGCATTTTCATGGACTCCAAAAGCAACAAAGGCCTTCGAAGATCCTAAAGAGGAAATGTTCGAAGCACCGGTCTTAGCTACACCAAACTTCACAAAAACCTTTATTGTGGAATGTGATGCTTCTGAAAATGGGATTGGTGTTGTTTTAATGCAAGGTGAAATACCCATTGCTTTCGAAAGTCATCCAATCAAGGGAAAGTATTTACGCAAAGCTATTTATGAGAAGGAAATGTTGGCAATACTACATGCACTTAAGAAATGGCGACCCTACCTAATGGGAAGACACTTCAAGGTAAAAACGGATCATGATAGCCTTAAATAGTTTTTAGAACAAAGGTTATCCTCTGAAGAACAACAAAAATGGGTTACAAAGATGTTGGGTTATGACTTTAAAATCAAATACAAAAAAGGGAAGCAAAATGTTGTGGCAGATGCACTCTCAAGAAAATATGAGGATGTGGAAGCATTGTTGTGCGCCATTTCTATTATCCAACCAGATTAGATAAACGAAGCAAGGGAGGAATGGAAGAATGGCGAAGAAGTGTAGGAAGTTATTCGAAATTTACAACAAGATTTTAGTACATCTGATACATTTAGCTAGAAAAATGATTCATTATGGTACAAAGATCGCTTATACCTCTGTAAGAATTCCCAACTCAAACAAGAGATTCTTCTGGAATTGCACACTTCTCCCTTAGGAGGGCACTCGGGATTTTTAAAAACTTACCACAGGGTTAAGAAGGAATTTTTTGGGGATGGCCTTAAATCGGATATTCAAAAGTTTGTGGCGGAATGTTTGGTATGCAAACAAAATAAAGTTGAAACAATTAAGACACCAGGTCTATTAAAACCTTTATCCATTCCAAGCCAACATTGGGAGGAGGTTTCAATGGGTTTTATCATAGGTTTACCCAAGTCTGAGGGAAACAGTGCCATCATGGTGGTAGTTGACAGACTTACCAAGTATGCACACTTTTGTGCATTATCACATCCATTTAAAGCCATTATAGTTTCTACATCATTTATGGAAATAATTCAAAAGCTACATAGAAACCCAAAGATTATTGTAAGTGACAGATATCCCATTTTACAGGAAATTTTTGGATATAATTATTTTCTTGTATTGGTACTCACTTAGCTCATAGCTCATCTTATCATCCACAATCTGATGGGAAAACAGAGATAGTAAACAAATGTTTGGAAGGATATCTTTGTTGCTTTGTATCTAATAAACAGACACAATGGTTCAAATGGTTTCCTCTGACTGAATGGTGGTATAACACTTCCTTCCATACTGCAACAAAAATGACCCCATTTATGGCACTTTATGGATATCATCCACCATCCATCACATCATATTTAAGAGAAAATTCTAAGGTTCAATTAGTGGAACATCACATTGAGCATCAACAACAAGTTCTCCAACTCTTAAAGGATAACCTCGTGTTGGCGCAGAATAGAATGAAACAACAGGTAGATCAACATCGTAGAGAAAGAAGTTTTGATGTAGGTGACTGGGTATTCCTGCGGCTACAACCATATAAACAAATGTCCCTCAAGCAAGCTAAGAAGGATAACAAATTGTCACCAAAGTATTATGGTCCGTACAAGGTGTTGCAAAATATTGGTACTATGGCATACAAATTGGAGCTTCCTGCAACTTCTCAACTGCACCTAGTTTCCATGTTTCATGTTTAAAGAAGGTTATAGGCAACAAGCTCCCAGTTCAAACAATATTGCCAGAACTTGACGAGGAAGGAAATATTATATTGGAACCGAAAGCAGTAATATAAACAAGAACTCGACAAACACGAAATTGATCCATTTCAGAGTATCTCATCAAGTAGAAGAACTTATCCGCTAATGGGAGGATGAGAATTTTATACAAAATCATCCAGAACTACTCAAGCGTTGAGGACAACACTTTTTTGAAGGATAAGGGCATGTTAGGTCCCTATAATACTAGTGATGCCCCCATTAATATTGTAGATGTATCCCTTATTATTATTGTTGTGACCCTATTGTCCCCTTATTGTTATTATTGTGCCTCATAGAATATCTCTATTGTTATTTTTGTGCATTCATATTATTATTGTTAGGTCGTCTTGGTTATATTGTGACCCCTTAGACTCCTATATATAGAAAGGAGGTTTTTTCATTTGAATCATCCAAGAAGTATTTATTTGTGTAATGTAAAGGAGGTTGCCCCCTCGAAGAGGTTGAATTCTAAGGCATTCAACTATATTTTCCATCTTTTTGTGAGTTGGTTTTATAACAATACCGTTAAGAACTTTCCTTGTATTAATATTGTCCTCTAATGTTTGTTAAGTATTGTTGTCACAAGGAGTAATCATAATTTGAGTACTTAAACACTTAAACAATCTTAACTCAAGTAATTTCACTCATCATCTTTGCACGAGCATTCTAGTATCTATCTTGTACTAAAAACTTACCTCCTAGCATAAGCTAATTTGATAGACTCTTAGGGAAACCATTTTTTTATTAGCTTGAGGGATTCAACCCTTCTTATTGGTTAACACAGTGACCTTGCAGTTGTCATAGCCACAGTATTTGCAGCGCCATAGGCACTAGGTGGTTGGAACACAGGGGGAGGTATCATGCCTTTGTTTGCTTCCCGCTAGCTTCCATCCGACAGCCTACTCTGAATATTGTTTCTCAAAATATTCTAGGGGGAGGTTCAACTTAGAATATGCATTTAATATAAAATTTGCCAACATTCTTACATCACACCTAACTCTTAGAACTTTTATCCCATATAGGTTAGTTTATCATATCAAGCAGTGGATGTTCATCCAGTTACTTGGCATTAATTTACATTAAGCAAGAATTGTCACTTTATAAGGCACTGGTCTCACACTTAAAATCTAATTTAATCATTAATATTGTTAAATTTAACTAAGTAGCTAGGCCACTCATCTGTGTCTCCCAAAAAAGTTGGTTCCCAACTTGTTTTCTTCACCTCACTTCCATAGAGACTACCCCACATAGTTTGTTGTTGGGAGACAGTTAGAACGGAGTGGGCAGGGATAAGAGTGACAATGCCCACCTTGAGTGGTTGTTGCAATGTCTGTACAATCTGAGTGACAACATGACCCATCTTGTGACAATTGTAGCATTCAATCTTAGATAAGTCTATCTTCTTTCTTGGCCCTTTGGACTTCTTGAAAGTTCCTTTATTCTTGTGCTTGGTGGAATAGGCATTTGAATTTTTCTCCTGTTCATTTTCTTTGTTGCTTATTAATGAAATTTTGACTTCTTCTTGACTACATGCATTCCATAATTATTCGAATGTAGGAGTCTCCTTCCAACTTTTGATACCTGATGAAAAGGCACTCCAAGATGTTGGTAATCCTAGAAGTGCAGTGATTACAAGCTCTTTTTCAGGTACTATCTCATCTATTTCCTAGAGTTAATCTTTGATTCTAGATATTCTTACAAAGAAGAATGCCATAGTGTCATCATTTTTCATCTTCATAGTTCTTAGTTCATTCTTAAGACTTGCAATTTGACTAATATTCTTGATTCTGAACAATTTGGATAAGGCCTCATACATCTCTTTAGCGGGATCTATGTTGGATATATATGGGATGATATTATCCTATATTTCATCCACCATTAGGGTCATGGCCAATATCTCTATTTCTCTGAACTTTGACTTTTGTGCATCACTTGATTCATTTGTGGGCTTCTTTACTTTTCCTTTGACTAGATCCAAGACTCTATTCTTCTCGGTGATGAGATCTATCATCTTTTTCCTTGCCTTGTAATTGGATGATCCTTCTAATTTGTTTTCTCCCTTCAATGAGTTAGACATGGTTCTTGAAGATAGTAGGATTCTCTCCTTATATGTACCCCTTTGATGACATTTATTCAACTTCTTGAGATTTCCTTATTCTCCTTTCAATAGATCTTCAGGTTGTCCTTTTCCTTCTTCTTCACCTTAGCTTTGAAACCATGTTAAAAAATCAGAAAGACTAAAGGATTTTTTTTATGTTGATAATTACTTGCCATGTCATTATGTTCTTATTAACATTCTTGTGTTCTTCTTTTATCTTAGTTCATCAAGAAATTACCAAAACCATAACACAAATATCAAAGACACCAGACATAGGCAGACCACTAGCGGAAAGCCCCTATTTAGGGGAAAAGTGGTTAACAACTCTTCCTTTAATAGTTTCACGAGATGATCCAAGTCTCCTTGAACTAGACGCAGAGTTTCTCCAATTAGCAAGTCAACCCTTCCCTTCAACGTCAACTTTGACCAAGAAATTCGATCTTGCAAAAGCATAATTTCGATCTTGAAGTAGCAGCAGAAACTTCAACCTAGTATCTACTTCGACCTATTAGCAGCATCTCCTCGACCTAGAAGTAGCAACATAATTTCAAACTAGATGCAATAGCATAAAACTCTACCTTGATGCATCACTTCGACCTTCTAGCAATAGCCCAGTAAATTCACATGAGTGCGAGAGAGATGACCCAGAAACTTTGATTTTATCCTTTTCTGCAATTCTTCTCCTTCTTCGCACTTGTATGCTTCATCTTCTTGAATATCAAACTTGTGTGAGTAATTCTCTAAATGAATCAAACAACCCTTATTTATAGCATCTTATGTGGGTCAAATTACCTTGATGTAAGCCAACTTGATCAAGTGAGGGCCGACTTGGTGTGGCGGTGACAAATGACTTATTTGACTCAATAATAATTCTTTTTACATGATTCAAAAGCTCAAGAAGGTTCTTATAAAATGGAAAATGACTAATGACTCAAGACAAGACCTGGAAGTCCTCAATGGGGACTTTGACCTATAACATGATGACCCAAGCAAGAAACCCATGCTTTAATAAGTCATAATAATAATAATAATAAATTATGTTTCTTTCTTTTGATAAATGAATTTCATTATGACTCAAATACAATTATGAATACCGAACCTTGTTACATTCTTTAACAAAAATTTCATGTCGCGCCACGTCGTTTTTTCCATATGTCGTCTCTAGAGATTGGCGTAGACTCATGGAGTGTGCAGGACTGGAATCCTTCCATTGTTCGACATGAAAGTTCACTCCACATTTCACCTAGTGTGGCTAAGGGATTTTCAGTGCTATGGTGTTGTGGCATAGTGGCGAGACGATAAATCTTTGTCTCGAGAGATGGTCAAGGGAAGTGGCAAGAAATGGAGAAATCCCACCTTGAAAACAAATTTCCTTATAACGTAGAATTGTTGATGTGCACGAAGGCATGAGACCTGTTGGGACCTAGTGATACACTTTCCTAATAACATAGAATCATCAAAAATCTCTTGACGAGCTCGATGAAATTGTGTTGTCCAAAGTTAATTCCACTAACTTTAAGAAAGAAGAAATTTTGTGACCCCATTTCCATAACGAGACCATGGAAGTTGGGTTACTTAAAAGTAACATCTTCCATTCAACCTAAAAACTCCAAGGGGGTGGGAGGGAATGTCACAAAAGAATGAGACATAAAGAATATAAAGAGCTCTTTAGATCAAGTCTCTTGTAGTTCAGAACCTATGGAGTAATGAGAAAAGTATAAAAATGGCCACAAAGCACAAAGGATGGGCCTTGAACTCTATCAGGAGAAATGAAACAAGTCTAAAAATGGCCACAAAACACAAAGGATGGGCCTTGATTCTACATAAATAAAAAAATAAATTAACAATATAATTGCAATAAATTATGCGAAGTAAAAGAAAGCTTTGGAATCTCTTGTTCTAGCTGAACAAACCTAAAGTAAACTAAGTACTTAGACATAACAATATTAAGGGAAGTGTGTGATAATGAGGTCCAAGAGGTACATCTTAGACCAAATATGTTGATAGTGACTTTGAAAACATTGTCTCAAGAAAGGCAAGGTACCCATATCCCTTGTTACGCTGACATCAGAAATCACATCTCATACCAAAATGAGGTCATAAGCACTAAACCCCCATGTAAGTGTAGCTCATGTTGCACAGTTTTTGTCAAAGTTCCAAGGAAGCAAAAGTACAAATTTTCTCAATAGGTTTGAATGATCTATTAGCAGTTTATGTCTCATTGTGAACCCATTCTACAAGTTATGTAATGTAAATGATGCTAGTGAGACCATGAATGTATGTAACAACCTATGTAAGCTTATTATTTTGGCAAGAATCTCATCATAGGAGGTTTTTTGTCTCACTGATTCATTTGTGTTTCTAAACAAGGATCGTTAGCAGAGTTTTTCCCTCCAACCTCACCCCAAAACTAAGGTGGAATTCTTCGTCAAAGTCTTAGGCGAGTCTTAGCGTTCTAGTCGAATCTCATGTAAAAGTGATTTGGGAATAATTTAAGCTAGTTGGCTAAATTATTTTATTATAAACCACTTGGTCTACTAGATCATATTGTGACGTAGATTAGGTATGTAATTTGAGCGTCTAAGATGAACGAGTATTCTTCTTGGAGGGTTGAACTGCAAAAATATTATGTAAAAAATATTTTAATGCATGGTCCCTCAGACTTAGACACAACGGTTAAAATATTAGAGGGTGGAAAAAACATTAAATCCCCTCAAGTGTAAATTAATTAACTTTGCTAGCAAAAATAATTAAATCCTAAGCCAGAAAATTAATTGAATAGAGTCAAATTAAAATGTCTTAGGAAAATTAAATTCTCCAAATGGAAAAGTTCATGGGTCTTAAAAGAATTGATTTTTGGAGGTCCCGCAAGGGAATATTAGATATTTCAAAAAAAATCGGACCCTTGGTCCTTGGGAGTTAAGTGAAAGTCAAATTTTTGAGGAAATTAGCTCAAAATAATTAATTTTGAGCTAATAAAAATGGAATTAAACAATAAATTCAAAAATTTCTCAAAAATAAAAATGCAACATCTAAGATTAAAATATGATCAAGTAATTTTTGACAACCAAGAATATTTTGACAAGGATCAAGACAACTAGCCGTTATTTTCCACTTGGAGGATTTATCAATAAATTAGAGTCATTTGAATCTCTAACAATCTGATTTTTGTCTAAGAAATTATTGCTAAAGAATTAATGTAACACTATTGTCCCGCAGGAAACTTTTATTTCTATCATGATAAATAATTTGGGGTGCAATTCGAAGGTTTTCTATGTTCATTTTGCGTATGTACTAACGAAGGGTTTTGCTATGTTGTGCTAGTAATGAAAAGATTTTTTTTCATTAAATGGGGATATTCATTCTATTGATAGTTTTGGGCTAATCGTGGATGATTTGATTCACCATATGATTAATGGATTTTCTTGAGATAAATACATAGTGTTTGCAGGTACTTCAGTCCTTGGTATCCAAGTTCACAAACTGTAGGCATGGATCAACTTTGCTTGGATCTTGAATATTTATGTGGTGGATTTAATCTTCGCTATGACTATAGTGTACATTGGGTTTCTAAAGCATATTTTAGTCATTTATCAAAGAAAACATCCATAATAATAAAAAATAAATAAATAAATAAATAAATAACCTTCTATATTTGTATATTGGTAAAATAATTTTGTAAATTACTTTACTAATTGGGGTTTTGGGTGTTTTATTTTCATTTTTGTAGGTGAAGTCAAGAGAAGTTGAAGTAGAGATAGATCTAGGCCCTTGAGGTAAGATCTATTCTCTAGAAATTTTTGCAGGGCCAATTATTGGAAAAATTGTAGCCAAATTCATATCTGGAAGAGAAAAAAATTGTTGAAGCAGGTGTTTCATTTTTTAGGCCTCCTGGGCCTGGATCCAACCCTCCTAAGGCTAGCGTATCCTTTCTCTTGGCCTGCATCATCCTTTTCGACCCCTTTTTAGGGCTAGTTGTACCCTCTAAGGGCTTCGGCCTTCCCTCCTTAGCCCTGCGCTGAGGGTTTTATGCCATTTTTGGCCTAACCTTGGCCTTGAAAGGCCTCAACCTTCCTTATAAGCTCTAGACGGTTGGTCATAGGGCTAGTCATCTAGCTTTATAGGCTTTCTCCCTCCAGCCTTAGCCTTTCTTGGCCTTCTCCTTCTTCCTCTTCCCTTTCCTTGGCCTCCTTGACCTATTATCCCTCAACGCTAATCCTACTAAGCCTAACATTGACCCTCTTTGGCCCTAGTTTACCCTAGTTCATCTCTGAAAAAATTCTAGAGTGAATACTTGATGGTTTTACAGGTCTTTTGCATCAAAAAAATTGATTTTCAAGTGGCAAGTGTTGATTTTGGGTAGCATCAGATGTGCTCTAGCCATGATTATTGGTGGAGAGGCTAAAGCACATGAGATCTCCAAGACTCATAAATACTTTGGGCAAATTCTATCTGGTTTAGGAGATATTGAAATAATTAATATTTTTAATGGAGTTTCTAAGTCCAAACTTAGGAAAAATAAAATATTAATCGGTATAAATATAAAATTGGGTTAGAAGGTTCCAAAAGACATGGATTAAGCCAAATCTAATCTTAGTTGTTGATTAGATATGTAATCTCAGCCGTTGAAGGACCAATAGGAAAAGTATAAGAGGAGGCTTGAGGGTCAATTGGAGAATACACCAAAGTGATCAGTCATTTGACTTACTAGAGCAGCGTTTTCTAAATAAAGTCGAATCAGTGATCAACTTGAAGCAAGGGGTGGTGATTACTGGACAGAGAGGCAAAGATAGTGCCAAGAGACCAGTGTGGAGGCAGAGAGGTAGATGCAGAACCCAGAGTAGGCCACGCAAAGGCTAGCTGAGACAATGCAGAGGCCAGAAGGGCCTGCGTCATCCATGTAGAGAGCAAAAAGAGTGACGCAAAGGGTCGTAGAGGCTTTGCAGTGCCTCATAGGGCTAATGTAGAGGGTTTTGAGGCTGATGCAAAGGCTAGGAGGGCTGACGCAATGCTTCAGTGGTGCTGGAGAGGGTTTCGTGGAGAATATTTTCTGAATATCTGCTTCCAAATAGAAAGGTATTATTGTCGATTATTTTTCTCTGTCGAGTGAGTCAGTTTCGCAGCTAGTTGTACTCAAGGATATACTATATAATAAATAACCCTCATAATTACTGCACTGTATTTCCCAAGTTGGGTTTTTCCGGGGACGAGTTGTCCAAAAATAATGGTGTCACTTGTGTGTTTGCTATTTATTTCATTGGTTGATCTATAGATGGTTGAGACTGTATTGTGTTTATTTCTATGTTTATGTGTTTAAATAACTTGTTTGTAATTAACGAGTAGGAGAAATAAACCATAAGAATATAGATAAAATTTCTAACGGATAGACTTAGAAATTTCAACATGGTATCAGAGTATGGTTACAGATCACAGCAGAGCTCAAGGAATCAGCTGAAGTAGAGCATTTGTAATAGAAACAATTGTCCTGATTGACAGAAGTTGTTCCTTGTAGAAAGCGATAGAAGAAGGGTTGACGCAAAGGGATTGTGTCATCAATTCGGGCCAGAGAGAGGCCAGCACAAAAGCTGAGGAGGGCCAAAAAAGGCTCACGCAGAGACCAGGAGGGTTGACGCAGTTGGTTGAGGGAGCATTTTAGCCAGTGTTGGGATTGTGCAGAGCCTAGAGGCTCATTCCTTCAGTTGCTGAGGCATAGGAAGTTATGGGCATTTTGCATGGAGTGAAGCTGGTGGGGTACTGTGGGAAGAATAGTACCTAATGAGTCAAAACCAAGGTAGGGGGAGTCACTATCGAGGCAGATTTCTAGCCAAGGAATCGGGATCAATGTTGCAGGTGCACAGAAGATCAGAGAGGTGCGCCTTGATAATTGGCAAGCGGATTTCTAGGAGGGAAATTGGGACTCAGAGGGAGTCTAGCAAAGAACTTCCAAGCAGGAAGTAGAGAGACTCAACAGGAGTCGAAGATAGAACTTCTGGAGGGAAGTAGAGAGACTCAGAGGTGTCGACAATAAGAGCAGAGAGATGACCATGAATGGGCTGAGGGATCAGGACGGGCTAGACGGGCCGTCGAACTTTGTGGTCTGGAAGGCCAGGATCCTATCCATTCTAGATGGGCATCGCATCAAGGCCTTCACCTTGAGAACAATGGCAATCCCAGTTCACCTGGATGATAATGAGAAGTGAGAGGAGGCAATGGCCAAGGCGAAATGTGGGAAGACTTGAAGACATTATACCAGCATAATTCCGTGTAGAGAAATATGTTACTTGACAATCAATTGTAGTCATGCCAAATGCACAAGGGGGAGCAAATAGATCAATTCCTCGGTTAGTTGAAGGAGATTCGAGACCAACTGACTTCCATAGGGGCCACACCGGTTCAAGAGTTGATGGTGACGACCACACTAAACGTAGTCTCTGAGGAATGGGAGACATCCAAAGCATACTGGGCAGGGCGAATCTTCAATATTGGTAAGAATTGTGGGCAGCTCTTCACCAGGAAGAGATCACACGACAGTCCAAGACGGGAAGTAGTAGTAAAGGAATCTGGATTAAGAAGGAAGACTTAAAGGATGTAGCTCTGGCATCTACGGGAAAGCAGGAGAAGAGGAAGAAAAAGGACCTCTCCAAGGTCAAGTGCTTCAACTTGGGGGAACTGCGTCATTATGTGAACTAGTGTCCGAGGAAGAAGAACAAAGGAGAGGCATCTGACTCAAAGGCAGTGCCAGCGAAGGCAGAAAAGGAGGTAGTGGAGGATGACAATTGTGCCATGAGTGCTCATGTACCTCTAAAGAAGAGGTGGGGAGACATCGAGCTGTATTCAGGAAGTCTATAGGTGATTAGGGGCAATATCCTTGAGGTACCCAACCTCTTGGATTATACCTTGCTATGGGAGCCCCAAAGAGAGAGTAGTAGGACTGGAAAATGTCGGTAGAAATGAATGTGGATGAAGCGGCAAAGAGTGCTATAGTGCAGTAGTCTCAGGAAGCGCAGAGCTAGAAGGCTGCAACAATGCGAGAAGCACATAGGAGGTTGCAACAGTGCAGGATGGCACAGAGAGGTTTGCAGTAGTGCGAGAGGCAGGGAGTTGTTGCAGTAGCACAGAGGTAGTAGAGAGAGCACTTAATAGCGGCAGAGAGAGCTTCAACATCTGGAGTGTTTCTAAACTAATAGGGATGTCAGTATTTGGGTGGAACAATTACTTACTTCTCAGTAACTGAGTTGCATTTCAGTAGCAGTTAGTAGTAGCACGATGCAGCATGATGAGAGGCGGTTATAGTGCAGATGCTGTGTTGGGAGAAAGGACCAACAACAACACGGGCGCAGAGGGAACTACTATATGGATGCAGCAATGGCATTGGTAGGGCCATGGGTAGTAGTACAGGATGCAGTAGTGCAGATGATGTTGGGCAGGGAGGCCTAGCATCAACACAGGTACCAGTGTCATATAATCAGAGTGATACTCAGTGTGGAGTATTACTAGAGCACAATCCTCGCTAGGAGGGAGTGTTGATTTGGGGTAGCATCAGATGTACTCTATCCATGCAAATTGGTGGAGAGGCTAGAGCACATGAGATTTCCAAGACCCATAAATGGTTTGGGAAGATTCTACCCGGTTTAGGAGATATTAAAATAATTAATATTTTTAATGGAGTTCTTGAGTCCAAACTTAGGAAAAATAAAATATTAATGGGTATCAATATAAAACTAGGTTAGAAGGTTCCAAAAGACATGGATCAAGCCAAATATCATCTTAGTTGTTGATTACAGATGTAATCTCAGTCGTTGAAGGACCAATAGGAAAAATATAAGAGGAGGCTTGAGGGTTAGTTCGAGAATACACCAGAGTGATTAGTCATTCGATTTACTAGAGCGAGGTTTGCTAAGTAAAGTCGAATCAATGATCAGTTTGCAGCGAGGGGCAGTGAGTACTATACATAGAGGCAGAGATAGTGCCGAGAGACCAGCGCAGAGGCAGAGAGGTAGACGCAGAAGCCAGAGCAGGCCACGCAAAGGCTAGCTGAGACAATGCAGAGGCCAAAAGGACCTGCATCATCCACGTAGAGGACAACAGGAGTGACGCAGAGGGCCGTATAGGCTACACAGTACCTCAGAGGGCTTACACAGGGGCCAGGAGGGCTGATGCAGTTCTTCAGTGGTGTTGGAGAGGGTTTTGTGGAGCAGATTTTATGAATATCTGCTTCCGAATAGAAAGGTATTACTGTTGGTTATTTTCCTCTGTCGAGTGAGTCAGTTTAGCACCCAATTGTACTGAAGGATATACTGTATAATAAACAACCCTCAGAATTGTTGCACCGGCTTTCCCAAGTTGGGTTTTTTCGGGGATGAGTTGTCCAAAAATAACAGTGTCACTTGTGTGTTTGCCATTTCTTTCAGTGGTTGGTATATAGATGGTTGAGACTGTATTGTGTTTATTTCAATGTTTATATGTTTAAATAACTTGTTCGTAATTAACAAGTAGGAGAAATAAACTAGAAGAATACAGATAAAATTTCTAACGGATAGACTTAGAAATTTCAATAGCAAGCTCATCCTAAAGTTTCAACAAATTTTGACCAAGAGATCTTCAAGGCCTTAGGCCTAGGGTTTGCTCTTTAAACCCTAGTTTTCTCATTATTTTGCTACTTTTGTAAACTTTATTTTATAACAATGATATAAGTGCCCTAAAACCATCCTATGTTTGTCAAAATAACTCAAAAATCTCAAAATTTAATTTTCTCAAAATTTGGCCACTTGGGCTTCAAAGGTCTAGCCTAGATCTAAAATTTTGTTTGCTGGAATTTTTTTGCATAAATCTCTAAATTAGATCTAGAGTTTTTATAAATAACACACTTTAAAGGGCCTAAAAACTTGATTTTTCAGTTTTGGTAAATTTTTCGAAGTTTTGGGCCAAATTTGGCATTGGTTCAAGCATTAATAGCTCACTGCCCATGCACTTTCCTTAATGTTGTAATTAACATTTCAGATCTAATATAACATTGGAAAAACACATCTTAAGAGTGTTAATCAATGTTTTCATTGATGTCAATATGGCATTGGCCGAAATGGAAAATACTCTTGAGATGCCTAGTAAATATCATGAAACCCTAGAATGAGATGATAAGGTTGAAGACAATAGATGCATGGTTCCATATGATGATGTCATAACTCTTGTTTGATAAGAATGTCATCAATTAATATGTCAAGTCACTAATGAAGAAGTCTTAAGAAGTGCCAAGTGCCAAGTATTTAGAAGCCCTTGATGACATATGGAGGACTACATTTGATGATGTCATACTCTTGATGAATGACCACAATTGATGATGGCACTTGATGAGGTCTTGATAACATGGTTGGAGATCATTTCATGGTTGGAAGATTATTTTGGATTTCTCCTAATGATGTTGCACTATGACTGCACTAGTATATGATGACATTGTTGATGTGTTATGCTACATGGATGTTGCACTACTACATAATGACTCTATGATCCTATGATGACATTGATAAGAATGAAGAAGCCATGTTGTCCCAAACTTTCCTCATGTCGTCCTAAACTTTTTATGCATAAAATTTAAGGACAGTCACAAAGAAAAGTTATTTTGTACACCTTGGAGGCATCCTTTCAAAATGGATCCTAAACCATCTTAAAGAGGATTTTTTCCTCTTTCTAATGAACCTTTATTTTCTCCAAAACTCCCATAAGATTGTCAGATATTGAATTTTTAAGTTAAGGAAATTATCCCTAGCAATGAGCCAACCTACACTCAGTCATACAAGTCGGCCTCACTTCGAATAGACGTGTCCCTTCAGTTATAAACAAAATCTCTATAAATAGAATTCTAAACACTTCACTTTAATCAGAAATTCGGGCAAGAATTCAAAGATACGAAGTACAGAAGAAGACAGAAGGCTGAGGAGAACAAGGTGACTATTGTTTAGGATGAAAAAAAGGATAATTATGTTTGGGCATAAAATATTAGTCGAAGTTGTCGTAGTTTCCGTGGTCGAAGCTCTCGTAGTTGACGTGATCGAAGCTATCGTAGTTGTTGGGGTTGAAGTTGTCGTAGTTTTCATGGTCGAAGTTGTCGTAGTTGTTGTGGTTGAATCTGTCGTAGTTGTTATGGTCGAAGTTGTTGTAGTTGTCTTGGTCGAAGCCATCATAGTTGTCATGGTTGAGGTTGTCGTAGTTGTTGTGGTTGAAGTTTTCATGGTCGAAGTTGTCATAGATGTCGTGGTCAAAGTGTTGATTTATTGGGATTTGAAAAATAGAGCTTGTTGAAGTCTTCTCTTCAGAATAGAATAGGGAAAAATTGGAGAACTTTGTGAAGTAGCATATTGAATATTTGTAGAGATCATTGAAGGCCATGATGAATTGAAGCCATCATGAGGTGACCTTGGAGAATTTTTTTTGGGTGACATGAAGAGGAGTGGTGACACCTTCATGTGAAGAATAAGGTAACCATTGATAATGTGCCATGGAGACTAAGTGAAGGTGTAGCTGAAGATTGACAGGGCTCATTGAAGAAGAAATTTGAAGATGTGAAGTATAACCAAGCATATCGTGACAAAGTAAAGTTAAGGGTTGGAGCCCAAGAGGTTGAAGCCTAAAAGAGACAAGGTTGTTGCCTTGGAAGATAGGGTTGGAGACCTAGAGGTTGGAGCCTCAAAGAGACAAGGTTGGTGCCTTGGACAATAGGGTTGGAGCCTCAAAGAGACAAGGTTGGTGCCTTGGACGATAAGGTTGGAGCCCTAGAGGATAGGAGTCCTCAAGAGACCAGGTTGGTGCATGTACCTGAAATAGGGTTGGAGTCTTAGAGGTTGGTGCCTGAAAGTGACAAGGTTGGAGCCTTGGGAAGTCCAAGTCGGTGCTTGGACAAATACAGGTTGGAGCCCTACACAAATATTGTACTTGATTTATTGAGATTAATAAAAGTATTTATTCTTGTTGTTCATTTTGTGTTCTAATTATAAGTAATCTAACTCGTAAAATTAACAATTCCAAAGGAACACTGATTCACCCCCCCGCTCAGTATTTCCAACAATTGGTATCAAAGATAATACCTTCACTCAAAGCCTAACATCTTGAAGGTTGATCATTAGAACACAAATGGAGAAGCCAAAGAAGAAAGTCTCAAATCCTCCTAAAGAAGTGTCTCCTTCAACCACCGAAATTGAAGTCAATCAATTTTTGAAGGCTCCATTGTTCAATGGAAACTTTGATATATGGGAGGCAAGAATGAGGAATTTCTTGAAAACTCAAGGCATTGAAGTCTGGAAATCGATGATTACTGATAACATGATGAATGGAGAATACAAGGAGTACAATGTAAAAGCGAAGAAGGGAATATTGAATGGGTTACCAAATTCTATATAGGCCAATTTTGGAAAAATGTTCATCAGCAAAGGGTATATGGGACAAAATTCATGACCTTCACTCAAAAGGAGCATTGAACATGACCACTAGTCAAGAAGATGATGGAAAGCAAGAAGGAAATCAAGAACCCGTCAAGGAAGTTGAAAATAAGAGTGACGACACCAAGGCTAAAGAAGATCTAGAAGATGAAGAGAATGAAGAAGATTTTGAAGAAAATCTCCTCACTAAATTTATGGCTTCCATAGAAGAGATTAACAGTTTGAAAAAGGAAAATGAGGAACTTAAGAAGAAAGTGCATGTTGGTGACCAAGACAAGTCAAGGAAGGAAGTTGACCATGCCAACCTTCAAATACAAGAAAGAAATGAGAATCTTGCCAAGATTAAGGAATAATTTCATCAAAACAAGAGAAAGAATAATGAATAAGTCATAAGGCAAAGAAATGGGAAGATACCTTGTCAAGACATCTTGAACAAAGGCATAAGAGATTGAACAAACTTGAAGCATAGATTGGTCAATACAAGGAAGAGGTATCCTCCCTTAGATCGGAACTAGAAGAAGCAAGGAAACAAGCACAGGGAGCTAAGAAGGCAATCGAAGCATTGGAATTCATAGAAGGACAAGTTGATAAAGAAGAAAATGAGAGAAACACCATGATATGCCAACTAGAAGAAGCAAGGAAACAAGCACAGGGAGTTGAGAAAGCAATGGAAGCATTGGAATTCATAGAAGGACAAGTTGATAAAGCAAAAAAAGAGAGAAAAACCATGATATGTCAACTAGAAGAAAAGGATGATGACATCACCAAGTTAAGATCATAAATCACTTCTCTTAAGGCCCAATCATGTGAAGCAACCAAGATGAAGGAAGAAATGAAGTTCATTCTATCAAAGAAGGATGAAGAATGCAAGATAATGAAGGAAGAAATTGTTTTTCTTAAAAAGTTGACTTTCTGAATAAGAACTTGAAAAGTTCTCAAACCCTAGATGACATCCTAAGTCATCAAAGGTCTCCCCTTGGTAAATCATGTCTTGGCTATACAGGTGAATCCTCAGGAAATAATGATAATGCTTCAAACAACAAGGATGTGAGGAAGCCACGAAGAAATGTTGATGCTCCCAGTTCCAGCAAAGGTAAGAGTCAAGTTGGCATTGGAAGAAATCCTACTCCAAGAAGAAATGCAGATGGTGTCAAGGATGCAAGATTCAATGGCTATCATCAAAGGAAGACTTCAGAAGTACATCAAGGAAACCTTCTTCTCCCAGGTATCAAAGTATATTTCTTAGTTATTTATATTCTTGTACGAACTTTGGGCACATGGAAAAAGATTGTAGGGTATATCACAAAGACATATTTAATGGTCCCCTTCAATCTTCGAGAAGCAATTTTGCAACAATTCATGAATTCTTATTCATGAACAACATAGAGTGTTTCAATTTTCATAACATTGGACATATGGCACGTGATTGTAACTTGACTTGGACCCCTAGACAAGCTAGAACCATGCCAGATAAGAAAGTTAAAGTATGGAGAAGAAAGAAAAATGAATCCGGAAGTCCCTTAACACTCCATCCAACAACACATGTTGTTGACCTGATGAAGCTATCCTTGATATTCCAATTATTTGATGGGGACACTCTGCCAAAAGGAATACCATGCATATAGTTCGGGGGAGCTTATGATGATTAAGCGTTCTTGCAGAAGCCATCCGTGAATGGGCCTTATGAAATCCTTGATGATCTATATTGACAATCATTCTTTGATAGATCATTTCTAAGGAACACTCCATTGAAGAACATGATCTCTTATCTATCCAATGGACTGTTGTTGAAGATCTTCCACCTAATCACTAAGCAGGTAATCTTTCCTGAACTAGAGGAGGTTGTGTAGAAAAGGGGAATTGGTTAATCACATGAAGAAATGTAAACACATCTATCATGGAGCACATTTCCAGAAGAAAGAGCACCATGACAAGGGGAGTAACATACCTATCAAGAACTACTATTGATGAAGAAAAGAAGCAGCTTAACAAGGGGATTACTTGGGCACCTCGTTTTCCATTGAGGTCAAAGGGGGAGAGAATGTTAGAAGGGAAAGAATATGGCCATCAATGACAAAGGGGGAGATTTTTAATCAATGTTTTCATTGATATCAATATGGCATTGGCCAAGATGGAAAATATTCTTGAGATGCCTAATGAATATCATGAAACCCTAGAATGAGATGATAGGGTTGAAGACAATAGATGCTTAGTTCCAATTGATGATGTCATAACTCTTGTTTGATAAGAATGTCATCAATTAATATGTCAAATCACTAGTTAAGAAGTCTTAAGAAGTGTCAAGTTCCAAGTATTTAGAAGCCATTTATGACATATAGAGGTCTACATTTGATGGTATCATACTCCTAATGAATGACCACAATTGATGATGGCACTTGATGAGGTCTTGATAACATGGTTGGGGATCATTTCATGGTTGGAATATTATTTTGGAGTTCTCCTAATGATGTTGCACTATGACTGCACTAGTATATGATGACATTGTTGATGTGTCATGCTACATGGATTTTTTCACTCCTACATAATGACTTTATGATCCCATGATGACATTGATAACAATGAAGAAGCCAAAGAATGAAGAAGCCACGTTGTCCCAAACATTCCTCATGTAGTCCCAAACTTTTTATGCATAAAATTTAAGGATAGTCACAAAGAAAAATTATTTTGGACACCTTGGAGGCATCCTTTCAAATGGATCCTATACCATCTTAAAGAGAATTTTTCCCTCTTTCTAACGAGCCTTTATTTTCCCTGAAACTCCCAATAGTTTGTGAGATATTGGATTTTTAAGTTAAGGAAATTAATCCTAGCAGTGAGCTGGCCTACACTCAATCATACAAGTCGGCCTCACTTCGAATAGACGTCTTCCTTCAATTATAAAAGAAATATCTATAAATAGACATCCAAACACTTCATTTTGATTAGCAATTCAAGGAATAATTCAGAGATACGAAGTACAGAAAGATAGAAGGTCGAGGAGAACAAGGAGACTATTGTTTAGGACGAAAAAAAGGAAAATTTTGTTTGGGCATAAAATCTTGGTCAAAGTTGTCGTGGTCAAAGTTTCCATAGTTTTCATGGTCGAAACTATCATAGTTGTCATGAAGTTGTAGTAGTTTCCGTGATTGAAGCTATCGTAGTTGTCGGGGTCAAAGTTGTCTTAGTTGTCGTGATCGAAGTTGTTGTAGTTGTTGTGGTTGAAGTTGTCATAGTTTCCGTGGTCGAAGTTGTTGTAGTTGTCATGGTCGAAGCTATCGTAGTTGTCGTAGTTGAACTTGTCGTAGTTGTCGTGGTCAAAGTTGTCATAGTTGTCGTGGTCGAAGTGTTGATTTATTGGGATTGGACAAATGGAGCTTGTTGAATTCTTCTCTTGAGAATAGAAGAGGGCAGAGTTGGAGAACTTTGTGAAGCATCATATTGAAGATTTGTGGAGATCATTGAAGACCATTATGCATTGAAGCCATCATGAGGTGACCTTGGAGAATTTTTTTGGGTGACATGAAGAGCAGTGGTGACACCTTCATTTGAAGAGCAAGGTAGTCATTCATAATGTGATGTCGAGACTAAGTGAAGGTGTAGTTGAATATTGACAGGGCTCATTGAAGAAAACATTGGGAGACGTGAAGTATAATGAAACATATCTTGACGAAGTAAAGCTAAGGGTTGGAGCCTCAAAGAGACAAGGTTGCTACCTTGGAAGATGTGGTTGGATCCCTAGAGGTTAGAGCCTCAAAGAGACAAGGTTGGTGCCTTGGAAGATAGGGTTGGAGCTCAAGAGGATAGGAGTCCTCAAGAGACCAGGTTGGTGCTCGTACCGGGGATAGGGTTGGAAACCTAGAGGTTAGTGTCTCAAAATGACAAGGTTGGAGCCTTGGGAAGTCCAAGTCGGTGCTTAGAAAATTATAGGTTGGAGCCTGGGAGATTAAAGATTGGTGTCTTCATCTAGGGTTGGAGCCCTACACAAATATTGTACTTGATTTATTGAGATTAATAAAAGAATTTATTCTTATTGTTCATTTTGTGTTCTAATTATAAGTGATCTAGCTGGTAAAAGTAACAATTGAAAAGAAATATTGATTCACCCCCCCCCCAGCATTTCCAACAAACAGGGCTAATACATTTTATTCTTGAGTTTGTTAAGTTTATTTGGTAGTTGGGTTTCTCTTTATGACATTGAGCAAACATATACACTTTGAATTTTGATATCTAAAGTGAATTTACTTCTTGTTGTCATAAGTCTCTTACTGTTGTCACAATAGTCACTTATTGCTCATAAAAGGATCATTGGAACATAAAGTACATAAGTGTTTTCATAGTTCTATATTTTTTTTGTTACTTGTTCCTAGCATTTACACTATGGAAGTGGCCAACATTGTGTCTTTCTTATGATTTTATGTAAGAATTCATATTTCACATATAATTGGATCACTAAAGCACTTAAATCATAAATAATCTTAGTGATAAGTCTCTTGGATATATTGGGATCTTGTGAATCTAATTGAGCTTCTCTTAATAATTGGCATTGAGTAATAAGATCATACATAATCTTGTTTGGAATCATCTTGGGTAATTGTGATTGACATCGTATAACTTTCTTGGCCGATTGATAAGTGGATAAATTACTCTAAGTTCTTGTCAAGAATTGGTTAAGCATCTTGTGGATTAAACTATAGTTGAAGCTTGCACTTATATCCTTAACAATCATCTTGTTTTAATATTGTTATCTAATCATTGTTAAGTACTCTACCTATAAGGAAATTCACATTAAGTACTTAAATAACATAAACTAATCTTAACTCAAGATAATTTCACTCATCATCGTTGCACAAGAATTTAGGATGTAGTTTGCATTAATAACTTACCACCAAGTATAAGCTTGGTTGATAGACTCCTAGGGAAAACCTCTCTCACCTAGCTTGAGGGATTCAACACATCTTAGTGGTTAACACACTGACCTTTCAGTGGTCAAATCCACAATATCTGCAACTCTGAAGGCACTAGGTGGTTGGAAAACAGGGGGAGGTATCGTTAATCAGGCCAATGTATGCTTCCTGTTGGCTTCCATCTCACAACCTACTCTGAAGATTGTTTCCCAAAACATTTAAGGGAAAGGTTCAACTTAAGTGAATAATTTAATCTAAAATTAACCAAGATCATTGCATCACACCTAGTTCTAAGGCATTGTGTCTTCATATAGGTTAGTTCATCATATAGGCAATAGTTGTCCATTTGATTACTTGGCTATAATTTCTAATAAGCAAGAAGTTTTGACTCCATGAGGCACTGGTCTCAATAATAAATCTAATGAAATCCTTAATCTTGTTAAATTCTACCAAGTAGCTAGGCCACTCAACTGTGTCTCCCGAACAAGTTGGTTCACAACTTGTTTTCCTCCACCTCATTTCCATAGAGACTACCCCCGTAGTCTGTTATTGAGAGACAACTAGAACGAAGTGGACAGGGATCAGAGTGACAACCCCCGCGATTTGATCAGGGATTTGAGCAGTTGTCGTGATGCCTGTGCAATGTAAGTGACAACATTTTTTGCCGTCATTGCCAAGGATAGATTTTTTTGGCCTTGGTCCTCACGACATCCTTTCTTACCATAACATATTGTGATCTTTCATCCTTCATTCATTTGTCCCGCCAACACAACAACAATTTTTGGCATTGTTGTCGGGGATATTTTATCTCAGCTCTTCAACTACAGTTTCTAAATCTTCTCATCACTTTATCCTTTCACTAATCTTGTTATTTCCTTACCTTTTTTATCTGCACCTTAGCACCTGGATATTTTGGTTGGTTTCTTGTTTGGGTGGTGAATCCACTTGTTCATCCATTTTTCTCAAACAAAAATCCATCCTTGATATCCATATGTTTCTCTCTGACTAACTTTTTGGTTTTTCCCTTTTGTACTTTGGAGTTAGATTCATGTTCAAGTGGTGACTCCACTTCTTTCATTTCTTACAAGAGTTCCTACTAGAGGCTCGCTTCTTGGGGATCTCTTGTTTTTCTTGAACAAGGATTTCTCTCTGATATCCATTAGCCCATTTTCCCCTAAAGCAGGGCATCATGGATGCCTTGTTCACCCTATGTCATTTTAATAACATTCTTCATGATATTCCAGAAAATGTCAATAATAAATTACCTTTGTTCATAGATGATGATGCAGTCATTGCTGCAAAACATATCTTAAAGTTTACTTGTTGTATGATAATTTGTTGTGGGTTTTCATGTTATGATCATGAAAACATCAAGATGCGACTTTTTGTCCTTTCTTTGGAAGGTAATGCTAGAAATTGGTTTTTCAATTTCCCTGATGATTCGTTTGATTATTTACAAGACATCGTCAATTATTTTAAAATAGATATGGAGATCAAAGTGGTTGGCCTTGTGATCCTAGTACTATAAAGAAAGGAGAAAGTGATCATGTAAAGGATCCAATTATCAAAGAAATATTTCAAGAAAATGAACCACATCAAAATGTGCCTTATTGCAGACCTTGTGACCACTTTCATGATCAATCCACTTGTGTCTTTGCAATTAGAATACAAAATAGTGGAAAGACAGGAACAAGTAATCAAGGGGGTCTTATCAAGGAATTAACTCAAAGGCTTAGAGACATGCAATTCAATCAAGCTCAATTTATTAATGACATTTTCTGCAATGCCAGAGACACTAGGTGGTTGGAACACAGGGGGAGGTATCATTAATCAGGCCACTGCATGCTTCATGTTGGCTTCCATCTCACAACCTACTCTGAAGATTGTTTCCCAAAACATTTAAGGGAAAGGTTCAACTTAAGTTAGGAATTTAATTTTAAAAATTAACCAAGATCATTGCATCACACCAAGTTCTAAGGAGTTGTGTCTTCATTTAGGTTAGTTCATCATATAAGAAACAGTTGTCCATCTGATTACTTGGCTATAATTTCTAATAAGCAAGAAGTTTTGACTCCATGAGGCACTAGTCTTAATCTTAAATCAAATCAAATCCTTAATCTTGTTAAATTCTACCAAGTAGCTAGGCCACTCAACTGTGTCTCCCGAACAAGTTAGTTCACAACTTGTTTTCCTCCACCTCATTTCTATAGAGACTACCCCCCATAGTTTGTTGTTGAGAGAAAGCTAGAATGAAGTGGATGAGGATCAGAGTGACAACCCCCGCGATTTGATCAGGGATTTGAGCAGTTGTCGTGATGCCTGTACAATTTGACTGACAACATTTTTTTACGTCATTGCCGAGGATATATTTTTTTTGCCTTGGTCCTCATGACATCCTTTCTTATCATATCCTATTGTGATCTTTCAGCCTTCATTCATTTGTCCGGCCAAAACAACAACATTTTTTGGTGTTGTTGTCGGGGATATTTTATTCTCATCTCTTCAACTACAGTTTCTAAATTTTCTCATCGCTTTGTCCTTTCACTAATCTTTTTATTTCCTTATCTTTTTTTTCTACACCTTAGCACCTTAACATTTTGTTTGGTTTCTTGTTTGGGTGGCGACTCCACTTGTTCATTCATTTTTCTCAAACAAAAAGCCCTCCTTGATATCCATATGTTTCTCTCTGACTAACTTTTTGGTTTTTGCCTTTTGGACTTTGGAGTTAGATTCATGTTCAAGTGGCGACTCCACTTCTTTCATTTCTTACAAGAGTTCCTACTAGAGGCTCACTTCTTGGGGATCTCTTGTTTTTCTTGAACAAGGATTTCTCTCTGATATCCATTAGTCCAATTTCCCCTAAAGAAGGTCATCATGGATGCCTTGTTTTCCCTGTGTCGTTTTAATAACATTCTTCATTATATTCCAGAAAATGTCATTAATAAATTACCTTTTTTCACAGGTGATGATAGCCTTCACATCAGGTGGATGGCTATTGAGAAAAGGCATGTCAAAGAAGCCAATCTTCATAATAGATTATTATCCATAGAAGAGCAGCATGTTGAGGATTTGAAAACCATGGAAATTAATCATTCTAATCAGATGGCCACCATGCGAAGTTATCTGGTGACCATGGAAACAAATCATAAGGAATAAATTGGTTATATTCAAGCAAATCATAATAAAGTAGTAAAGGAAATGGAAATTGGTTTTCGAAGCAGGTTGTCAGCCATGGAAGAAAAACATGATGAGGAGTTAAAGGTCATGAAAATTAATCACTTTGGTCAGGAATCCACCATTGAAGAAAAGTGTGCTCAAGAGATGTCCAATATGCATAATCATTTGATTTCCATGAAAGCGGATAATGACAAAGTAATACAAGATATCAAAGTTGGTCAGATATGTCTTCAAAATAATTTGTTGATCATGGAGGAAAGTCATGCCAAATAAATTAGGGTTATAAACATTCAACACTCTAACAAGATGGATGCCATCAGAATTGAAAAGACCACTTTTCATAATAAGATGCAAATGATGAAAAATATACATTTTCTGGAACTTCATCTCACACCAAATGATGCAGGGGAAAAGCACAAAGGGTTTTCACAACTCACAGGTCTCCCAGTCCGCCAGGGAAGTTCTCATCTCATTATGAGAAGGTAACTTGCCACATTCAAGACAAGTCAACTGGAAGCTCCATGGTTGAAAATGAACATGAAAAAGATCAAGCTTATGTGCCACCTTTGATCGAGTACATTTAGAATAAGATTGGGTTTGTTTTAGATTCTTCAGATCTTTCATCTGAGCATCTTCAAAATCAAGACAGGAAATCTACAGTGTTTTCATTATTGACATCACAGCCCACTAAGAAGAAAAGAAAAATTCAAAAAAGAAAGGAAGAGGATCGATGCATCTGATGGTCGATAGCAGCTCTATATTCAGATAAGTTAGAATCCTAGTATTTTTAAAATTTAGCATGGCACATCTGAGAAGCAACCCATAGACTTGGTGGAGAGACGACAGATGCTCAGTATGCATTATGTTGAAGACATATGATACCATGGGGCATCCTTTTTATAGTATCTCTAACCCTACTCATTTTCATTTATGTCGTTAACTAGTTCTATTTCACGCATTTAAGTTATATGTTCTCCATATTTCAGTTTGTTAGAGTAGATTTTTCTATTCCAACAGGATTTACTATGTATGCATGATGATTTTGATTTTGAATAGATATCTATTTGATGGACTTATGTTTTCTTGCATATAGAATACTAGGATTCTCATGTTACTTCATGCCAAAGAAACATGTCCCCATATAGAGCTAGATGTTGCACAATTTTGGTCAAAGTTCCAAGGAAGCATAAGTACAAACTTTTTCAACATGATTGGATCACCTATCAGCAGTTTATGTGGCATTGTGAACCCATTCTGCAAGTTATGCAATGTAAATGATGCTAGTAAGACCATGAATGTATGTAACAACCTAGGTAAACCTATTATTTTGGTGAGCGTTTCATCCTAAGAGGTTTTTTGTCTCACTGATTCATTTGTTTTTCTAAACACAGATGGTCAGCAGAGTTTTTCCCTCCAACCTCACCCCAAAGGTAGGGTGGAATTCTTCGCCAAAGTCTTAGGTTAGTCCTAGTGTTCTATTCGAGTCTTATGTGAAAGTGATTTGGGAAAAATGTAAGCTAGTTAGATAATTTATTTTGTTACAAATCACTTGGTCTACTAGATCATATTGTGTCGCAGATTGGGTATGTAATTTGAGGGTCTAAATTGAATGGGTATTCCCACTTTGAGGGTTGATTTGTAAAAATATTATGTAAAAAACATTTTAACGCATGGTCCCTTATACTCAAACACCATAGTTAAAATATTAAAGGGTGGAAAAAGCATTAAATCCCCTCAAGTGTCAATTAATTAAATTTTTTCGGACCTCCGCACGAGATAAGGAAAAAATGGAGAAAGTCGATCCGAATTTCCCGTTCAAGCTTTGCAACATTATTCAGCTCTGGGTTTTGGAGTCGACACCTTGGAAGATGACATGGTTTCTCCAATAATTGTAGATTTTGAGGGAAATCTTAGATGTGATGATCGTGAACAACTTAAGGATTGGCTACAATGTGATTTCCCTGAGGAGGAATTCATTTTGGAATATCTCATCCCATGTGGAGAGAAGGATGCATGTGATATCGGCGCCTCGATAGTCCATGCAAATGTGGAAGGGTTTTGCGTTAATTTTGGCGGAGTCGAGGGATTTTTTGTAAATTCTTCTTTTGAAAATTCCCTAAACGCAGTGGATGCAAATTGTCGCAGTGCCCGAACCATCGAGGGTTCTGCACTTGTGGACGGCTATAGTGTCGATAACAAAGAGTTGCAGAGTTTGATACACGGTTTGGTTCCTGTGACCTGGGCACATGGGATACAGGATCATAAACTCCTCGAATCTAAGTGTTGATTAAGATCAAAGGACCTGTGCAAGATAAGGATGGAGATCTGGTACTGGGCCGCGTTTTTGGACAACGAAGGATGCCATGACAGCCCTTTGCAGCTATCTCCATTTTTTATGGTGGTTTCTCAATGGATTCCTACATGCATGAAGGATCCAAATCACCTTGCATGGAAAAGAGCCCCCTTCTCTCAAAAAAAAAACCCAGATTTATTGCCTAGGTCGAGATCCAAATGAAAGACAAGTAGAAAGGAGACTAGAGGGTGCAGATATAGATTTGGAGGAGTTGTATCCGGTTTTTATCAAAACCATTACTAGAAAATCGATCCTGCTAAGGGTTTGGGGAATGGATCTAGTGACAGGTCTGAACCAAAGTGCCCAAAATATCACACTTATTCCTGCTTCATTAAAAACTCTGGTTTTTTGAGGAAAAGTGTTGAAGGATGTGGTCCATTTGAAAGACTATCGTATTCAAAGGAATTCAACCATCATCTTGCCTTTAAGACTGCGAGGTGGTGCCTCAGGAGCGAGCTTTCCACCTAGATCATATTCGGTTGGAAAGGGTCTGACCTCTTTCAAGGAAGCATTGAGAGGGAATGTTGCCGCACAGGACAAACAAAACCCAAATCTGACAATCCTAAGGTCGTACATTGTAGAGAAAATGGACAAATTCCTAGATATGGCCATAGAATTACCAGAGGTAAGTGGTATTTTCACTATTTTGCAAGAAAAAACTATCATATGTCGATTTAATGGTTTTTGGCCCAAATCTGAAGATCTAAATGAGTGGATCTACCTCAATTGGACCAGAGATTGTGACATTTATCTATGCGCAAAAGGTTTTTTCTGATTCAGTTTGATAATCAAAAAGACTTTGATTTTGTCATAAATGAAGGACCATGGTTCTACAGTAGGGTAGGCCTCTTTTTAACCCAATGGTTTCCTGATTTTGATTCCAAGTTAATGGTGGTTACAAAAATGTCGATTTGGGTAAGGCTACATAATCTTCCTCTCCCCTTTTGGCACCACCGGATCCTAGAAGGCATTGGAAACTCTTTGGGAAGGTTCCTGAATATGGATCGAGAAAGAATGGACAAAGGAATCTTCACATTTAAATGCATATATGTGGAGATGGAATTAAGTAAAGGCCTTCCTGACCATATTCACCCGACACATCAATATTTCAAGTGGACATAATGGTTAGATTTCGAAAATACTACATTTAGATGCCAGATTTACCATCAAATATGACATTTGCAGAACATATGCAAAGAAGCAAAGAAAAGAACACAAAAGCAAAAAGGATGGAAATTCCCAGATCCTCCTTCATCAGAGGATGAGGATGAAGAAATGGATGAGCCCCAACAACATCAAGAGACACAAAATCAACAAGGTTCTCAAAAGGAGGGAGAAGAGAAGCAAAAGGATCATAACAAACATGGAGAGATTCCTAGTGACTCGGCAGAGGTTTTGATCTATGAGAATCAACACGAGGACATGAGCAACAATCAAGGATCAGGTGTAACAAAGTGAATTCATGTTTCGGATAGCTTGGATTCAGATAAAGTGTTGGAAATACTGAGAGGGGGGTGAGTCAGTATTTCTTTTCAATTATTACTTTTACCAGTTAGAACATTTATATTTAAAACAAAAAATGAAAATAAAGAATAAATGCTTTTATTAATTTCTTTTTCACAATAAATCAATTACAATGTATATAGTCTCCAACCCTAGATGATGACATTGATCTTCAATCTCCCAGGCTCTAACCTGTTTCCAAGCACCAACTTGAACTTTTTTGAGGCTCTGGCTTCTAGGGCACCAACCCTATCTTCTCATGGCACTGACCTTGCATTTAGAGGATCCAACCCCTAGGGCACCAACCCTTATATGGTACAGACTCCGATTTGGTTTCTTCAGGACTCTGATCCTCTAGGGCTCCAACCCTATCTTATCCAAGGCACCAACCTTAAGTTTAGCAGCACCAACTCCAAGGACACCAATCTTATATTTTCCAACCACCAACTTGGACTTTTCAAGGCACCAACCCCAAGCACTCCAACCTTATAGCTTCACTTTGTTAAGGTATGTTTGGTTGTACTTCACGGCTCCCAAGGTCTTCTTCACCTAGCCCTATCAATGTGTAGCTTCATTGTAGTCTTCACGCTACATCATCAATGACAACCTTATCATATAGAAGGTGCCACCATTTCCCTTCATCATCCCCAATCAATTTCTTCAAGTTACCTCATGATGACATCAACGATGCATCATGATCTCTAGAAATATCTTCACAAGATGCTCCAAGGTGTCGTCAATATGCTCCAAGAACTCTTCAAAATTTATAAGTATATCACTACTCCAAAAGTCCTAATACTTCATTGTCTAAGGGCTTCCAAGGTTGTTGCACTCGTACAAGCTTCCAAATTCACTTAGTCTGCGCTCCAACTATCAAATCTCCATACACTTCAATGATGTTCAATGATTTGCTTCAAGGGTGACTTCAAGGTACTCCAATTGTCTTTCTTGCCAACTACATAGATCACCACAGGAGTTCACCATAGGAGGGCTATTCCACAGTCATGTGACGAGCTCCAAGACACTGTAAGGTTTTTGCATCCACATTCTATCTACGTAGTTGTAGGCGTAATCACAATCAAGATAAAGGATCTAAGCTGCTACAACTGAACTATGCCATTGTGTTAGAGGAGACACCACAGTCAATTATACAATTGTTTCAAGAGAAGATCTTGAACCACTATTTTAGCACAGTTCTTGATATCTATCCTTGAGTCCGAGCTCCAATCTAAGTCTACCACAAGAAGCTACAGTTCAAGAAACTGTAGGAGATGTTTGTGCCTAATCTAAGTTCCTGTCCAGTTGTACAGTCCATTGTTCCAAGCTTTAAATGAGCTTCAACTTGTTGTTTATATATTGAGCCTTCCTTATTTCGTATACACAAAAAATTGTCCTTACAGCACTGAGAAATAGGATTGTTCTCCACAGGTAAGTTCTTGAGGTCCTATTATGGATTGCACTGAAAATTTGTCTTCTTAACCGAGTTCTGTTGTTGTTGAGGGATCTGAGGCACAAAATATATATCACAACTCAAAGAGAAGAATTATCAATAATTCTAAAGTAAAACATAGTCACAAATTCGTTTTAGACCAGATTCGAATTATTATAGCCCAATCAAAGATTTCCTCGGTGTTATTCTTGTTCTTCTTCCACTTCTGAAATCTTAACCAAGATGAATCGTAGAAAGGACAAGATTAAATGTCATATATATAGTGTCCATGTCTCTTATAAATACGCTGACATGAGTAGGCTAGTGTAGGTTGGCTCACAGTCCATAATTATATTTTTAACTTAAAAAATCAATAACTTTTAAATCGCTTGGAGTTTCGGGTTGAGTAATAGCTCGCTAGAAAGAGAAAATTATGCTCTTCAATATGGTGTAGGTCTCATGGTGAGATATTTCCTCTAAGGAGGTGAAAATTTATTTTTAATGTGATTGGTCGTTATTTAGTGCAGAAATGGAGGCAGGGCATAATGCCTTTGAGTGTTGGGCTTCCTCATGGTTTGACTTCTTCATTGATTTCCTTCATAATCATGTACTTGACTTCTTATTCATAGAGTCACCATCATCATGTCCTTGATTGCCTTCTTCATCACCTTATCTTCTTCAACATACGGTCGCCATCATTATGTAGTATTCATTATCAAACTTCACATCATTGGAGGTTTTTCATCAAATCATCAAGTGTGGTCCACATAAGTCATCATGTAGTCTTTTATCATAGACATATCATCATAGTCCAATCATCCAGTGTATGTTTTCTAGACCTTGATCAAGTACAGTGATGTGATGGTATTTCATTATGATCATCAAGATACATGATTGACAATTCATTTGTGTCTTGACAACTTAAACAAGAGTTGTTGACATCCTCTAGCATCTTCAAGAATATTTGTCATCCCGGTCATTTCCATATCAAGCATATTCAACAATATTTGTCATCCCAGCCATTTCCATATCAAGTATCTTCAAGAATAATTGTCATCTCGTCCATTGCCATATCAAGCATCTTCAAGAATATTTTCCATCCCAGCCATTCCCGTGATTGACATCAACTATTGACATCAATGACAACCTAGATTAACAGTGTCATCCTTTGTCATTGATGGCAATATTCTTGCCCCTTTGACATCAATGGAAAATGGGGTGCCCGAGTACTCGCCCTGTCAATATTCTTCTTTTCTTCACAACTACTAGTTCTTCATAGATATGTTACTCCCCTTGTCATGGTGCTCTTCATTTTGGAAATGTGGTCCATGATAGATGTGCTTAAATTCCTTCATGTGATGAACCAACACCCTCTATTTGCACGACCTCCTCTAGCTCATGAAAGATTACCTGCTTAGTGATCAAGTGGAAGACTTCTTCAAAAATAGTCCATTATATAGATAAGAGATCATGTTCTTCAATGCAGTGTTCTTAAGAAATGATCTATCAAAGAATGATTGTCAATATAGCTCATCAAGGATTTCATAAGGCCCCTTTCACAGATAACTTCTGCAATAATGATCAAGAATCACAAACTCCCCCTAACTGTATGCATGGTCTATTTTTTCCAGAATCTCATCATCAAATACTTGGAATATCAAGGATGGCTTCATCAAATCCATATGTATTGTTGGTTGGAGTGATCAAGAGACTTCCGAATCCAATTTGCTTTTTTATCCATACTTGTGTCACTTTCTTCTCTGGCATGGTTCTAGCATGTGAGGGGCCTAAGTTAAGTTACAATCACGTGCCATAAGTCCAATGTTATGGCAATTGAAACACTCCATCTTGTTTATGAATGGGTAATCATGACTTCTTGCAAAATTGCTTCTAGGAAATTTACGGGGACCATTATATGTGTCTTTGTGATATGCCCTACAATCCTTTGCCATGTGCCCAAAGTTTGTACAAGAAAATAACCAAGAAATATACTTTGGTACCTAGGAGATGAAGATTTCCTTCTTGTACTTCTAAATTCTTTTTGCCTTGGGACTATTTGATGATATTCATTGCATTTTGTATTATTGACAACATTTGCAAGTCTCCTTGGAGGAGGATTTCTTCCATAGTTGTCTTGACTCTTCTCCTTGCCTATGCTGGAACTAGGAGGATCAACATTTCTTTCTGACTTCCTCACATCCTTGTAGTTTGAAGCATTAGGGTTTGCATCATTCTTGCTTGAGGGATCACCTGCATAGCCAAGACCTGATTTATCAATGGGAGACCTTTGATGACTTAAGATGTCATCTAGGGTTTGAGAACTCCTCAAGTTCTTATTCAGCAAGTCAACTTCATTTTTAAGAAAGACAATTTCTTCCTTCATTTTCTTGCATTCTTCATCCTTCTTTGATTGAATGATCTCCATTTCTTCCTTCATCTTGGTTGCTTCACATGATTGGGCCTTAAGAGAAGTGATTTTTGATCTTAACTTGATGATGTCATCATCCTTTTCTTCTAGTTGGCATATCATGGTGTTTCTCTCCTTTTCTGCTTCATCAACTTGTCCTTCTATGAATGCCAAAGCTTCCATCACCTTCTCAGCTTCTTGTTCTTGTTTCCTTGCTTCTTCTAGTTGAGATCTAAGGGAGGAGATCTCTTCCTTGTATTGACTGATCTTTGCTTCAAGTTTGTTCAAGCTCTTGAGTCTTTGTTCAAGGTGACTTAACAAAGTTTCTTCCCTTTTCTTTGCCTTACCCAATGGATTTTTCATGGATATGACTTCTTCGTGATTCTTTCTTTTGTTTTGATGAAATTATTCCTTAATCTTAGCAAGCTCCTCATCACTTTCTTGTACTTGAAGTTTGACAAGGTCAACTTCCTTCCTTGTCTTGTCCTGGTCAACAACTTGCACTTTCTTCTTAAGTTCCTCATTTTTGTTTTTCAACTTGTTAATCTCTTCTATGGCAACCATAAGTTTAGTGAGGAGATATTCTCCGGAATATTCTTCATTCTCTTCATATTCTAGGTATTCTTTAGCCTTGATTTTATCACTCTTATGTTCAGCTTCCTTGATGGGTTTTGGATTTCCTTCTTGTTTCCATCATTTTCTTGACCAGATCATTGTCAACGCTCCTTTTGAGTGAATATTAGGAAGTTTGCCCCATATGCCTTTTGTTGACGAACATTTTTCAAAATTTCCCTTCACAGAGTTAGGTAGCCCATTCAAGATTTCTTTCATTGCTCTTCTATTATGTTCCTTCAATTCTCCATCCATCATGCTATCAGCAATAACCGATTTCCAGACTTCAATGCCTTAAGTATTTAAGAAATTCCTCATTCTTGCCTCCCATATATCAAAGTTTCCATTGAACAATGGAGCCTTCACAAATTGATTGACTTCAATTTCGATGGTTGAGGGAGACACATCTTTAGGAGGATTCGAGACTTTCTTCCTTGGCTTTGCCATTTGTGTTCTGATGATCAACCTTCAAGTTGTTATGCTTTGAGTGAAGGTACTCGCTTTGATACTAATTGTTGGAAATACAGATACGAGGGTGAATCAGTATTTCTTTTCAATTGTTTCTTTTATTAGTTAGACCACTTATATTTAGAACACAAAATGAACAATAAGAATAAATGTTTTTATTACTTTCTTTTTCACAATAAATCAAGTACAATGTATATAGAGATCCAACCCTAGATGAAGACATAGATCTCCAATCTCCCAGGCTCCAACCTGTTACCAAGCACCAACTTGGACTTTTGTGAGGATCTGACCTTTAGGGCACTGACCCTATCTTCTCAAGGCACCGACCTTGCATTTAGAGGCTCCAACCCTTAGGGCACCAACCCTTATCTGGTACAGGCTCCGATCTGGTTTCTTCAAGATTCTGATCCTCTAGGGCTCCAACCCTATCTTATCCAAGGCACCAACCTTGTGTTTAGGAGCACCAACTCCAAGGACACCCATCGTATATTTGCCAAGCAACCTAAATCAACCAAAAGCAAAATAAAACTAAAAATAAATTTGGCTAGATTCACTAATCCTTCTTGGTGGTTAAGTCAAAATCTTTTTTCTTTTGGAGTTTGATCTAAAAGTTATTGATGCCTTGAATAAGGTAGGGTTGGAGCCCTAGAGGATCAATGAATCTAGCCAAATTTATTTTTAAGTTTTATTTTTTGCAGCCTAGCTACTGTGACTGCGTAATGCACTTACTCTGGTCCACTAAGACAATACTTGAATGCACTTATGCATCTTCTCATTGTAACTTTTTGTTTTTAACAATATAAAGTTCTGATTTTTCCTCAGGAAAAAATAAATAAATAATAAAATCTCGCAAAAATAATTAAGTCTTAAGGCATAAAATTAATTAATTAACCAAATTAAAATGTCTTAGAAAAATTAATTTCTTCAAGTGGAAAATAAAACAATTAATTTTTGGAGGTCTTCTACCAAGGGAATATTGGATATTTCGCGAAAAATCGGACCCTTCTTAGTGGCTAAGTCAAAATCAATTTTCTTAGGAAATTAGCTCAAAATAATTAATTTTGAGCTAATAAAAGATTAATTAAATGATAAATTCATAAATTCCTCAAAAATAAAAAAATTTAACGGCTAGGAGTAAAAGATGATCAAGTATTTTTCAACGACCAAGATTTTTGACAATGATCAAGCCAATTAGTCATTATTTTCCACTTGGAGGATTGATCTATAAATGAAAAAGTCAGTGGAGTCTCTAGGCATCTGATTTTTGGTTCAAAAATTGTTGTTGAAATATTGATGCAACACTATTGTCAGGCTAGGAACTTTTATTTCTATCATAATAAAGACTTTGGGGTGCAATTCAAGGTGTTCCACGTTTGTTGATTTGTGGTATGTACTGACTACAGGTTTTCCTATGTTGTGTTGGTAATGATAAGATATGTTTTTCATTAGATGCAAATAAATTCATTCTATTGATAGTTTTGGGCTAATCTTAGATGATTTTCTTGAGATAAATACATAGTGTTTGTAAATACTTCAGTCCTTGGTCTCAATGTTCACAAATTGGGGATCAACTTTGCTTGGATCTCGAATATTTATGTGGTGGATTTAATCTTTGTTAAGGCTATAGTGTGCACTGGTTTTCTAAAGTATATTTTAGTCATTTAAAATATCCATAAAGAAAATTGTTTTTCAAAATCCTTGTATATTTGTAAAATTATTTTGTAAATTATTCCTGCTAATTGGGGTTTTGGGGTTTTGAGATTTTTTATATATTTGGGGTTTTGGGTGTTGTTTTATTTCCATTTTTGCAGGTGCAGTCAAGAGAAGAAGTTGAAATAGAGCTAGATATAGGCGCTTGAGGGTAAGATCTAGTCTCTAGAAATTTTTGCAAGGCCAACCATTGGAAAAATTGCAACAAAATTCAGATCTAAAAGAAAAGAAAAATTGAACCAAGGGTTCCGTTTTTTAGGTGGCAAGTTCATCCTAAAGTTTCAGCAAATTTGAACCAGGGGATCTCCAAGGCCTAGGGCCTAGGGTTTGTTTTCTAAACCCTATTTTTCTCACTATTTTTCTACTGTTGTAAATATTGTTTTATAACAGTGATATAAGTGCTCTAAAATCATCCTAAGTTGTCAAAATAACATAAAAAACTCAAAATTTGGTCACTTGGGCATCAAAGATCTAACCTAGATTTAAAATTTTGTTTGCTAGAATTTTTTGCATAAATCTCTTAATCAAGTCTAGAGTTTTTCTAAATAACGCATTTTAAAGGGCCTAAAAAATTGTTTTTCCAGTTTTGGTAAATTTTCCAAGTTTTGACTCAAATTTGGCATTGTTTCAAGCATTACTAGCTCACTGTCCATGCACTTTCCTTATTGTTGTAATTAACATTTCAGATCAAATATAATAGTGGCAAAATACATCTTAAGAGGGCTAATACATCTTATTCTTGAGTTGGATAAGTTTATTTGGTAGTTGAGTTTCTCTTTATTACATTAAGCAAGCATATACGCTTTGAGTTTTGATATCTAAAGCGAATTTATTTGCTGATGTCATAAGTCTCTTACTGTTGTCACATTAATCACTTATTTCTCATAAAAATATCATTGGAACATAAAGTACATAAGTGTTTTCATAGTTCTATATTTTTGTTGTTACTTGTCCCTAGCATTTACATTGTGAAAGTGGCTAACATCATGTTTTTCTTGTGAGTTTATGTAAGAATTCATATTTCACATCTAATTGGCTCACTCACTAAAGCACTTAAATCATAAATCATCTTGGTGATAAGTTTCTTGGATATATTGGGATCTTGTGAATATAATTGAGTTTCTCCTAATGATCTGAATCGAATCCTTAAACACTCTTAAAGTTTCATGAACTTTGTAAAACTCATGTCGAAGTTTCAAAGTCTTATGGATGTCAAGCTTATCAGAAATAACCTCTAAACAATGGCAATTTGTGGTCAACACAGAGCAATGAGGACCCTCGGTCAAAGCGTGCAAACCGTTGGCCCGTGGTAACTGCACGCTGGCACAAATTGACAAACGGGAGGTCAAATCCAGAAACAGGGGTAGTTTCTGATACGCAATTAGCGTAAAGCGCTAATCGTGTATCACAGGACATCCCCCTAAATGAAGGAAAGCCCCTAAGCGCTTGGTCCCGAGAAAAGAATAAAACCGTACGGAAATCACCGATTCCGTCAGAAGACAAGTCCCACACTAAAACCGGCAGGATATCGGAAGGGCTTCAAGCGGTAAGCGGGTTCAACCAAGTCCCGCTCGATGCCATACGTTGGGTGACACGCGTCCTGCAAATGAGAGAGAAAACCGCTCACATCGGATGGGTAAATGGAATGCTACTTACCCGCCCGATATGGATAGAGACTGTAGGATCTGGAGGCTCCAGATCAACGGTGGAGGAATGATCTGATGGATGACCGGATTCAATGGGAAAATAGGCCGAGTCGCGTAAGATTTGAGGTCCAGCATGACCGATGAGTTGGCAGATGAATCAGTTTCGCGGGCAATCTTGGAAGCAATGGAAATAACGACCGCTTAAAAAGAATTGACACTCAGTTTGTGAGGAAGCAGGTGGCCACCTCTTTGTGAAACGTTACACAGTGATGATGACACAGAGCAGGGAAATTCAAGCGAACAGAGGCAGGAGATCTAGAGAGCCGGGAGGCGAAAACGAACAGTCAGGAAGCGGATTGGCTTTAAGCCACAAACAGATAGAGAGTAAGAGGAGGCAGAGAGAGGAAGCAAAAAACCAAGAGGCCAGAGAGAAGAGAATTGCAGAGAACAGAGAAGAAGTCGAGTTGACCTACAGAGCAAAGGCAGTATCAAGCTAGACAGAGACAGAGAGAGTCCGAGAGTTTGTGAACTCTAGAGAAGGCTTGAGAGGTTCAAGCTAACTCCTCTGAGTAAACTTGTGAGGTATTGAGTCTCAGATTGCACTCACACCACTATGGCTAGTTGAGGTCGAGATTTAGTAAGGGGAGTCTGTGTACTCTAGAGTCTTGGGGAATCCAAGTACAATCCTATTGATCATCCTCTGTTGAATGAGACTGAGCTCATTATTGTAAAGACTTTTCTTATTAAGACACAATAGAAAGGCCACCACTGAAGGCTGGACCAGGAGACGTAGCCCAGGAGGATTGGGTGAACTCCTTATTAAACTTCTTGTGTTTATGTGTTTGCTTATTGTGTTTCTCTTACTGCTTCAGTGTCTGTGTATTTTGCAATCTTATCAATTCGTTGCTTAAAATAAAATAAGCACACCCCAGCACATGAGTCTATAATACCTTCAGTAATTCTTTGAGATCATTTATGAGTGATTTCAAATCAAGTGGTATCAGAGCTCTAGGTTGTTAAGGTCAGATAAGCTTGTGTTGGATTTTGTTATTGAATTCTAACTAGGTCAAAGCTTAAATTAGGGGAAGAAGAGTTGGTTGAAGCTAACTTAGAAATTGGAAGAGTCTATCGTAAGAAGAAAATGTCAAAAGAAAGTCCCTTGGGATCAGACCCCCAGTTCATAGATAGTTTCCTAGCCATGAGGTCCATGGAAGAGGGGAATTTAAGAAAGGTAAAGATGCAAATTCCTCACACTCCAAAGATAAAGGAGAAGAAGAACCTCTCTTCCATGACGACTCCAAAGGCAAAGGGAAAGAAGAAAACTCTCACCCCTCCTAATAGCCCTGAAAATAAGAAGAGGACATCTTTGATTAAATTAGATGTTAAATTTGATTTGTCTATCTACGATGGAGAGTTGAATCCAGAGAAGTTGTATAATTGGATTAGACATTTTGATATGTATTGCAGGGTGCAGAATATTGACTCAGACAGAAGTAAGATTCAGTTGGCCAGCCTACGCCTTGGAGGAACTGCCTTAGTATGGTGGGAAGGTCGAACACACGCTGACATGAAGAAGCATGGTAAAATTCTATCTATCTGGAATGATTTTGTTTCTGCAATAAAAAATCAATTCTATCCACTAGCTTATATGCAACAAGCCATGAAGAGCTGGCAAACTCTTCGACAATTGAAAGGGCAAAGTGTACAAGGTTATACTAAAGAATTTAGAAAAAAAACATTGATTCTTAGCATTTCTTTAGACTCACCTGAAACTCTGCTGAAGTATATAGGTGGTCTACACAGTTATTTAAGGCATACTATTCTCATGTTTAACCCTACTAGCATAGATGAGGTCTATGTTCAAGCTACCCATTTACAGGCTAGAGGCAAGAATGTGGTCCCAGAAGTTGGGGGATCATCCAAACTCATTGCAAGCATGAACAAGGAGAAGAGAAAATAGAAATGGTAAGAGAGGAAGGCCAATGTTGTACAAAAGACGAAGTCTTTATGCACTCACTATAAAAAGGATGGGCATGATGATGAACGCTGCTGGATTTTGCACCCGAAGCTAAAACCTAAGAAGTTCAAGGGCAAGAAGAAGAAAACTGCTATAGCTACTCAAAGATATTTGGGGTTAGACTCGGAAGATGAAACAACCATTGCAGCCATTGGTATAAAAAGTAAAATTTCTAAAGTATCTATCAATAATTCTGCACAATCTATTGATAATCAAGAAAATGAGAGGAGGAGACATGAGCTTTTTCATATTCGAGTTATTTCCAAGCATCAAAAGATTGATACTTTGTTTGATAGTGGCTCACAAGTAAATTTAATTTCTGAAGAAATTGTACATAATTTGGAATTACTAACTACACTTCACAAGAATCCATATCCATTAGGTTGGCTATGTGATAAAGCACAACTACAAGTGACTAGATAATGCAAACTTACGTTTTCTTTTAGGTTAGCATTTGTAAATGAAGTTGAGTTAGATATAGTTCCCTTGGATATATGTGGAATTGTTTTAGGAAGTCCTTACTTGTATGATAGAAAGGCAATTTTATATAGAGAAGAAAACAAGTATCAACTCATTAAAAATGGAATTGAATATATTGTAAGGGCTCACAAACTCAAAAATAATTATACTCTCATAAACTCGGGGCATATGAAAAGAATTGTAAATTCATGCAAGAAATTTTTAATGATGGTTGTAAAGGAAAAGAAACTTGATAAAACCAAAATATTTGAGGGTTGTAATGCTAAACAGCAAGCTGATTTAGAAAAAGTTGTTTTAGAATATAATATACTATTCCAAGAACCTAAAAGTCTGCCACCCCAAAAGGAAATAGTACATGATATTAATTTGCAGCAAGATGTTCCATTGCTTAACATCGGAATGTACAGGTTGTCCGCTTTAGAGAATGCAGAAATCAAGAAGCAGGTACAGGGGTTGCTCAAGAAAAGGTTCATCAGACCTAGCACATCACTATGTGGGTCTCCAATTGTCTTAGTGAGAAAGAAAGACGGCTCATGGAGAATGTGCATTGATTACCGAGCACTAAATAAGATAACGATCAAAAATTGTTATCCCCTTCCTCACATAGATGATCTACTGGATCAGTTGAAAGACGTTGTTTATTTTTCCAAGTTGGACTTGCATAGTAGCGATCATCAGGTCAGAATTGTAGAGCAAGATGCACAGAAGACTGCTATCAAAACAAAGCATAGATTGTGTGAGTGGCTAGTTATGCATTTTGCCTTAACTAATGCACCTGCTACTTTCATGAAAGTAATGAATGATGTACTCAGACCGTTTATTGATGATTTTGTAATTGTATATTTAGATGACATTCTTGTATTTAGTAAAACATGGGAAGAACATTTAAAGCATGTCAAGCAGACTCTAGATGTTTTAAAAAGAGAAAAACTTTATGTTAAACTTTTAAAATGTGAATTTGGTAAAACATCTTTGAATTATTTGGGGGTGGTGAATTGAAGATAGATCTCTCTAAGGTTGCAGTCATTGTAAACTGGCCTAAACCCAAATCTGCTACTTATGTTAGAAGCTTCCTAGGGGTAACACAATATTGGAGAAAGTTTATTGCTAACTTTTCCTTAATTGCAGCACCTTTACATGCTTTGACAGGATTAAACAAGGTGTTTCAGTGGGGAGGAAAACAGCAGAAAGCCTTCGACACCTTGAAAGAAAAGATTAGTACAGCAACAGTACTAGCACTGCCTGATCTTCAAAGACCATTTGAGATTGAAACAGAGGCCAGTGACTGCCATGGGAGCAGTGTTGATACAACACGGTAAATCCATATGTTATCATTCTGAGACAGTTAATTCTGCAGTAGTTAATTATCCCACATATGATAAAGAATTGTATGCATTAGTACAGAGTGTGAAAAAGTGGAAACATTATTTAATGGGCAAAGAGATAGTTATACATACTGATCATCAACCACTTCAATATTTACATTCCCAAACTAAGTTGCAGCAATCAAGACACTATAGGTGGTTGGGTTTCCTGCAGCAGTTTCATTTAGTCATCAGATATAAAAAGGGCATACACAATAAAGTTGTAGATATGTTGTCCAAACCTATCATCAATGCATCTATTATACTTAAGCATAATTCAGTGTTGCATGAACGCTACATTGAACAGTATGCTCAAGATATATATTTTAAAGATGTATATGCAACTTTAAGTCATGGAAAACAAATAGAAGAATTGGATTATCATATTAAGGACCGAATCTTGTATCATTTGGGAAAGTTATGCATTCCACAAACTGAAAGAGTAAAGATAATTCGAGAAGCACACACTTCTCTAATATCAGGTCACTTTGGTGTAATTAAAACGGTTGCACAGCTGCAAAGATTTTGTTATTGGCCTAAAATGAATGATATAGTTTCTAGATATGTAAGGAGGTGTACTATGTGTGCAAAAAGCAAGCCCAACAATAGAAAACTAGGCTTGTATACTCCACTACTAGTACCTTTTCATCCTTGGGAAAGTGTTTCCATGGACTTTGTTGGGGGATTTCCCAAATCTAGAAAAGGTCATGACTATCTATATGTTGTTGTGGATAGATTCAGTAAAATGTGTATTTTAATACCATGTAACAAACAGATTATAACTGAACAAACAGCAAAGTTGTTCTTCCAACATGTATGGGTTCATTTTGGATTACCCACTTCCATAGCATCTGATCGAGATTTCCGATTTGTTAGGAAGTTCTGGTCGAGTCTGTGGGAACTGATGGACACCAAACTGAAGAAGAGCACAGTATTTCATCCACAAACAGAGGGCCAAACAGAAGCGGTCAATAGGACAGTGATCCAGCTGCTCAGATGTTATTGTAACAAGCATCCTAAACTTTGGGATGAACATTTATGTTATGTGCAGCATGCTTACAATCGTGCTAAATATTCTTCTACACAAAGATCTCCTTTTGAGACCTGTTTTGGTTTCACACCAAGGTCTCCCTTGGATTTTGTCTTTGGTAAATACATAGTGGTTGATGGACACAGTGATGTAGACAAAGCTGTTAGATGATCCAAAAATACAATCTTATCATAGGTTATAAAATTAGAATAAAATAAGTATTAATTTAAGATATTAAATTAATAATTATTATTCTAGAATGTTTAATTATTTAGAATTAGTATATTGTTGTAACTAGATATGACTCTCCAAATGTGGCGTATCTTAGGCTCTATTTTAGGATATTTGTTAACTAGTTGGTTTGAATAGTATTTATTGTAAATTGACACTTGTTATTTAATAAGTGATCCACAATTAGAGGTAGTTAGGACATGGAGCTTATAAATAGCTCATTGCAAGAGCGTTTGGATGTTCGGTGTAAACTCTTGCAAAATCAAATTATGTAATTATTTTTTTCTGATTAATAAAATTACGTGTCTAAGGACACTTCTGCCATTATTGTGGTATCAGAGCTCCAGTAATGCTGCAGTGGTTGTGAGGAGGAGATTCCAGCTCTACCAGTTTCTGGAATACTCCATTGAATTGATCAATGAATGATTGGTATGAATTTGTCCAGTGTTATGTTCAAAAGAAAAGAAATTTTATTATTTTAGTGATTTTAATTTTTTTTTAAATATGAAAATCAATGGTAAGAATAGCCATTATTGTGGTTTCCATGCCACTGCTTTTGAATAAGTCGCGTGTTTTTCATTTCTAATAAAGAGGTTTCAGATCTACTGAAGCTTCTTAAGAGTCACTGTGAATTATTTCATTCTTTTCTGGGGCCGAGTTTTGGAGGTCTACACCCATTTGGACTGTTTCTTCTCATTCAGTGTGGAAAATGAGGGAATATGAGTATCAACTGAGAGCATAGGATCTGTTCACATGTGAGATTCCCAACCTTTACTGAATCATTGGCGGAAATAGACGTTGCGCTTGCTGAGCGTGGAGAGCTTCAAGACCGCGTTTTGTCTGCGTTAATGTGGATCTGCGTTTTGTTTAAATGTGGATCTGCAAAACTGTAAATGGCGAATAACCCCGTATATCTGTTTTGAAATTTTTTCATCTCTGCTAAAGTACAGCAGTCGTGGCAGCGATGACCGAAATAATTTCCATATGCCACTCCATGGATTTGATTTTGCGTACATGATTCACTGCAAGTCGGTGACAGATCATTCGAGGTAACTGGAATTTGCTGCAACTGAGCTGCTATCTTCAAAATTTTCACATCGAGATTCAATTGTGTTTTTCTCCCTTCTCAGTTAGACGGTGGCTATTCTGAAATGGATAGCTCCATTGGCGAATGCATGAGCCTCTCTGTTTCATAGTAGTTGAACATCTCACGGGTTTCTATTGCTAAATAGTAATGGAACTTGACAATTTTTAAATGTGGGCAGAAAAATTGCGTTGTCGACGTCAAACATAGAAAGGAGAAAACATTTTAATGCGCGGGTTTCTATTGTTGAACAAAACAGCCATTCATAGAATGGAAGGCGCATGCATGCGCCTGTCTGTTTCATGGTAGGTAGTGTACCAGTCACAGCCTCATGCACTCGCTCGTTGTGCCATCCAACCCGCAGGTCGCAAGCTCAAAAACAAGGCTACATATATAAACTTATAGTCATAGACTATTAAGTCTCTCAGTTTATGCTATAATAGTTTGTATCCATGGCTATATTATCTTATCTTGTGAATATTTGTCATATGAATTGGAATGTTGCATTGAAACGTTGCATTGATTAAAACATATCATTCTTGCAAGTTAAACCCCAAACATACATTAATTCCAGTCAAGAAGAATAGACAGAATTATGCAATGTGTGCAGAGGTTATGGAAAGAGCAAGAAGCCAGCATGAGTCAACCTATCAGCGTAAAGCCAGAGAGAAGCCTACCAACAAGAAGCCAGAGTGAAGCTTGTCAGCTTGGATCATAAAGTTTTTTTTGTAATATCATGCATATTGTATTTTGGAGAGATCTTGTGATTTTTTAATTTTGGGAATTTATTGTTTGTGGAGTAATAAGGCGATTTGTAAATTTTTGGAGTAATAAGAGAATTTCAATTGTAATTTTTCGAATGGACAAATGTAACTCAAAATAATTTTACTTTGAGAGGTGGTAACTATTTTTTACCAAGTTTTGCAAAAGCATCATTGTAAAAGTCAAATTTTGAAAGTTACCTTCTAATTGAGAAATTGGCTAAAGCCAAGTGCAAAGCTCAGTCATTTTTCTCCTGCTTCAACGACTATACGAGGGTCAAGGCCAAGCCCCAATAGATCATGTTTTTGCGTGGTGTGTTGCGTGTTGTGTTGCCCATCTTGACATTTTTGTTCTGATTCTTGGTGTGAAGCTTCAACGCTACAATGTCTAAGTTGATTAATTTGTTTTCTGATTCCGACAAACTTGAAGGCACAAAATCTTATAAAGCATGGCATCGTCTCATCGAAAGCACTCTCATTTAAAATGAATTATGGCAGGGTATATGTGATGGAGATATTAAGCCAAATAAACCGACAGATGCAGCTGCACTAGCAAAATGGAAAGTTAAGAATGTCAAAGCCTTAGCTCTTATTAAATCTTCTGTGAATGATATAATGTATGTCCATATAGAAAATGCTACAGATGCATGGTCTGTTTTGAAAACTTTTGAAGACCTCTTTGATACTCACCCTGAATCAAAGAAAGTTGATCTACAATCAAAATTGTTGCAACAAAAATTAACTAAAGGAGGTGATGTTCTTGAATATATCTCAAGGCTTAAGAATATTAGGCAGGAAATCATTAATGATGGTTTCCCAACAATAGGCGATAGTATTATGGTAACAATTGTAATTGTTGGACTTCCTTCTTCCTACACGCATTTTTTGGAGACTCTACAATTAACTAAGAAATTAGAGAAACTAAAGTTTGATGAGCTCTGTGAAATGTTGACCCAACATGATAAAACTTTTGGAAAGAAGAAAAAAGTTGGTGAAGATGTTTTTTTCACAGAGGCCAGCACTAGTAAATCATCAGCAAACAGTTCTCAAAGCAGAGGCAGAGAGAATCAAAATCAAGCAGCAAAAAGTCGAGGTCGAAGCCAACGCAGAGGAAACAACTTTAACGGAGGCAACAGTTCAGGAAGGAGTAATTTTCAAGGTAGATGAAACAACCAAGGAAGAGGTAATTTTCAAGGACAAGGAAATAATAATCAAGGTAGAGGACAATCTCAACATAGAAGTCAAAGCAGAGGCAGAGGACAATCTTCAGGAAGAGGAAGAGACTTAAGTCAAATTGTGTGTCGAAGATGTAACAAAGTTGGGCATTGCGCTGAAGATTGTCGAACTTCACTTAATAAAATTCCCAAGTTTCAGCAGCGTTCAGCGCAATTTACAAACGATCAAGATGATGATAACTCAGAATATGTTTTTACTTCCTCACCAGCATCACAACTTTCATCCCATCTTAGAAGTGATTATGAAGATGCCTGGATCTTGGATTCCGGGGCAACTCAGCACATGACTTATCGACGTGATTTTTTTTGGAATTTTCAAGATTGCCCACTTAATTCCATTTTTCTTGCTGATGATACAAAACATACTCCTTATGGAAAATGAGCAGTTAAAGTTTTTCTCCCTGGCATTGGAGAAAAAATGATTTCCAATGTATGGTATGTGCCAAGTTTTAAGAAAAATTTGCTCTCTTTAGTCACGATTCGACAAGCAGGACATCAAGTGATTATGAAAGATGGTTTAATCAAGATTAATTCAGTCAAATAGAACTTGAAAACTATCATGACAGGTTATGAAGATGGAAAATTGTTACAGATGAAAGGGAAAGTTATTCCAAGGCATTCTAATTTTGCAGGAGCAGTGAGTACAGGTATTTCACCTGTAAGACTATGGCATGTAAGATATGGACATTTAAATTTTGAGAGTCTTTCTCAATTGCATAAACAAGGAATGGTTAAAGGACTCCCCACTTTCAAAAGGGAAAATGCAAAATGTGAAGCCTGTATTTATGGCAAACAAAGTCGAGAAAGTTTTCCAACAAGTTCATGGCGTGCAAACAGGCGGCTACAACTAGTTCACAATAATGTTTGTGGACCACTACAAACTTCCTTTGGTGGTTGCAAATATTTCTTACTATTCGTTGATGATTTTAGTAGAATGACTTCGGTTTACTTCTTGAAGAACAAGTCAGAAGCATTTGATAAGTTTAAAATTTTTCGCCAACTTGTTGAAAAATGAAGTCAAAGAAAAGATAGGTACTCTTAGGACAGATAATGAGGGAGAATTCACTTCAAATGAATTCAAAACTTATTGCAGTGAAAATGGCATAAGACGACATCTTACTAATGTTTACACTCCACAGCAAAATGGAGTAGTCGAAAGAATGAATCGCACCTTGTTAGGAATGGAAAGATCCATGTTAACTTTCAAGAGGTTAAGTCTAACATATTGGGCAGACGCAATACATACAGTTGTCTACTTAAGAAACAGATCTCCAACTGCTTCTTTAGACGGAATCACACCTTATGAAGCTTGGTTTGGTTTCAAACCTCGAGTTAAACATCTTAGAGTTTTTGGATCAGTGTGTTATGCCTTAGTTCCGAAAGAAAAACGAACTAAACTTGACTCAAGAAGTTTAAAATGCACAATGATTGGCTATTCTGATGAGAAGAAAGGGTATCGTCTTTTTATCAATGGAAAATTCATTGTGAGCAAGGATGTCATTTTTTATGAAACTGAAGTAAAAGTGTTGAAGAAATCGAAAATCATCTTCACAAATTAGAAACTAAGGGAGGTAAAAGAAATGGAAAAATGCAAAGTCAACCAACTTCACCAAATTGGTATGAACTTGATTTTCCTTCCTCTGAAGATGAGTCATCCCGTCCATCTACTTCAAAAACATCATCTGGGTCTTCTAGCAATTCATCCGCATCTCCACGCAGCAGCAGTTCTTCTGACAGTGATTCTATAGACTCTTCCCCTGAACGAAGAACATCAATTTATATTCATCCTCTTTACAATGATGGAGAGTTTTCAGAAGCACAAACAAGTGAGCACCAACTACCGAAATGGGCAGTTCAACTTTTGAAAGATGTAAAGCCTGATGAGAAGAATAAAACGGGCACCAGAAGGGCACATAGAAGTGAAGGCAATTTTCCCTTGATAGCAAATGATTTTACTGAACCTTCCACATTCAAAGAAGCAGTAAAACATAAAGAATGGCAACAGGCTATGGTTGAAGAATATCAAGCAGTGATTGATAACAACACTTGGAAACTTGTTGATTGTCCATCAAATGTTAAACCCATAGGATGCAAATGGGTTTACAGAATTAAGTATAATCAGAAGGGAGAACTTGAAAAGTATAAAGCATGACTTGTCGCAAAAGGTTTTGCGCAACAGGAAGGCATTGGTTATGAAGAAACTTTTGCTCCTACAGCTAAATGGAACACCATCCGATTAACACTTGCATTGGCCGCTCAGAAAGGATGGAAAGTTCATCAAATGGATGTGAAAAGTACTTTTCTCAACGGGATTTACAGGAGGAAGTGTATATCACCCAACCGCCAGGGTTTGAAATTGAAGCACAAGAACATAAAGTCTTCAAATTGATCAAGGCTTTATATGGATTAAAACAAGCTCCCCAAGCTTGGTATGCAAAGATGGATGAATATCTTAAGAAAGTTGGTTTTCAACGAAGTGAATCCGATGATACTTTGTATTTGCAACAATAGGGAAAATATCTGGTAATTCTTGTTATGTATGTAGATGATTTGATCATTACTGGCAACCACGATGATCATATTGCATAGGTGAAAAAGGAGTTACATGCAGGTTTTAAGATGACAGATTTGGGATTACTTCACTATTATCTTGGAGTTGAAGTCTTCCAACGTCCACATCATATTTTCATTTCTCAGAGTAAGTATGCAGCAGAGGTTCTTCAGCGATTTGGCATGCAAGATTGCAAGCTCGTTCTCACCCCCATGGAGCAAAACTTGAAACTTTCAAAATTTGAAGGGGGGGAAAGGTGGACAGTGCAACTTATAGACAGTTGATTGGCAGCTTGATTTATTTGACGAATACGTGTCCTGATCAATCTTATGCAGTCAGTATTCTTTCATGTTTTATGCAAGAATCATGAGACAGCCATTGGAATGCAGTGAAAAGAGTTCTTCGATATATCCAAGGAACAAAAGATTTTAGTCTTCTTTACACAAACACTAAAAATTTTGTACTTGTGGATATTCCGATGCCGACTTTGCTGGGAGTATTGATGATCGAGCATCAAAATCAAGTTATTTAATGAACACGGGGTCAGCAGCAATATTTTGGAGTTGTAAGAAACAAGCTACAGTGGCCACTTCTTCCGCAGAAGCAGAGTACATTTCAGCATGGGAAGCAGCATGTGAAATTGTTTGGTTGTGCCGAATTTTGCAGGACTTGGGCATTTCTCAGGCAGAAGCTACATCATTATTCATTGACAGCTAGTCAACGATCAAACTTGCCAAGAACCTAGTTTTTCATTCAAAGACAAAGCATGTGAACACCAAGTATCATCATATCAGATCTCTCATTGCCAAAGATGTCCTCAAGCCAGCATATTGTCTTTTTGAAGATCAGATCTCCGACATTTTCACGAAACCGCTTACCAGAATAAAATTTACTAATTTCAGGGACGAACTTGGTATCTGTTGTAATGTATCTTTGGATCATAGGGGGGAATGTTAGATGATCCAAAAATACAATCTTATCATAGGTTATAAAATTAGAATAAAATAGTTATTAATTTAAGATATTAAATTAATAATTATTATTCTAGAATGTTTAATTATTTAGAATTAGTATATTGTTGTAACGAGATATGACTCTCCAAATGTGTCGTATCTTAAGCTCTATTTTAGGAGATTTGTTAGCTAGTTGGTTTGAATAGCATTTATTGTAAATGGACACTTTATATTTAATAAGTGATCCACAATTAGAGGTAGTTAGGACATGGAGCTTCTAAATAGCTCATTACAAGAGTGTTTGAATGTTCCGGTGTAAACTCTTGCAAAATCAAATTATGTAATTATTTTTTTTTTATTAATAAATTTACGTGTCTAAGGACACTTCTGCCATTAAAAGCAACCAGATTCATTGAACAAATCCAAGAGATTCACCAAGCAGTGCAGGAATAGTTGGAAAAGAGCCAAGCCAACTACAAGGCAAGGCATGATAAGCATCGGATGGAACACAATTTTCAAGTTGGTGATCAAGTCTGGTTGTATATCAACAAAGACAAAACGCAAGGTGAAGATAAGAAGCTGAAGCCAATAAGGTATGGACCTTTCAAGATACTTGAAAAAATTGGTGAGAATGTTTTTCGCCTTGATTTATCAGCGTACATGCACATCTACTCAGTGGTTAATGCAGACAGCGTGAGACTATTTGAACCTTCATTAATTGAAGATCCCGAAGCGCAGAGTCAATTGCCTTCTATTGATGATCTGTTACTTGAATATCTCAATGAATTGCAAGAAGACAATTCTAGACAAGAAGGTGAGGACGACGCGCAGGGGAGATGTTGAGTACCTCAGGATTGGACTCAAGGGTTCAAAGCCAAGTAGTGCAAAATGGATAGAAATTGGACAAGTGAGACAGTTATACCCTCACTTAGTCGATGCTTGAAAACCAACTTTTGGTAGTCGAAAATCTTTTTCAATGGGAAGGTTGTGATCTGAATCGGATCCTTAAACACTCTTAAAGTTTCATGAACTCTATAAAACTCATGCCAAAGTTTCATAGTCTTACGGATGTCGAGCTTATTAGAAATAACCTCTAAACAACGGCAATTTGTAGTTAGCACAGAGCAACGAGAACCCTCAGTCAAAGCGCGCAAACCATTGGTTGATGGTAACCACGCGCTGACACAAATTGACAAACGAGAGGTTAAATCCAGAAACAGGGGTAGTTTCTGATACACGATTAGCGCTAAAAGCGCTAATCACATATCGCAGGGCGTCCCCCTCAGTGAAGGAAAGCCCCTAAGCGCTCGGTCCAGAGAAAAGCATAAAACCGTACGGAAATTGCCGATTTCGTCAGAAGGCGAGTCCCACACTAAAACCGGCACGATATCGGAAGGGCTTCAAGCGGTAAGCGGGTTCGACCGAGTCCCACCCAATGCCACACGTTGGGTGACACACGTCTAGCGGATGAGGGAGAAAACCGCTCACATCGGACGAGTAAATGGCATGCTACTTACCCGCCCGATATGGACGGAGACTGTAGGATCTGGAGGCTCCAGATCAACAGCGGAGGAACAATCCGATGGATGACTAGATTCGATGGGAAAATACGCTGAGTCGCATAAGATTTGAGGTCTGGCATGACCAATGAGTTGGCAGATGAATCAGTTTCGCAGGCAATCTTGGAAGCAATGGAAATAACGACCGTTCAAAGAGAACTAGCATTCAATTCATGAGGAAACAGGTGGTCACCTCTCTATGAAGCGTTACACAGTGATGATGATGTAGAGCAGGGAAATTCAAGCAGACAGACGCAGGAGATCCAGAGAGTCGGGAGGCGGAAACGAACAGTCAGGAAGTGGATTGGCTTTAAGTCACAAATGGAGAGAGAGTAAGAGGAGGCAAAGAAAGGAAGCAGAAAGTCGAGAGGCCAGAGAGAAGAGAATTGCAGAGAACAGAGAAGAAGTCGAGCTGACCTACAGAGAAAAGGCAATATCGGGCTAGACAGAAACAGAGAGAGTCCGAGAGTCTATGAACTCCAAAGAAAGCTTGAGAGGTTCAAGCTAACTCCTCTAAGTAAACATGTCAGGTATTGAGTCTCAGATTGGACTCACACCACTATAACCAATTGAGATCAAGATTCAGTAAGGGGAGTTTGTGTACTCTAGAGTCTTAGGGAATCCAAACTCCTCTAAGTAAACATGTCAGGTATTGAGTCTCAAATTGGACTCACACCACTATGACCAATTGAGATCAAGATTCAATAATGGGAGTTTGTGTACTCTAGAGTCTTAGGGAATCCAAGTACAATCCTACTGATATCTTCTGTTGAATGAGACTCAAATTGAGCTCATTATTGTAAAAACTCTACTTTTTAAGACACAATAGAAAGGCCACCACTACAGGTTGGACCAGGAGATGAAGCCCAGAAGGATTGGGTGAACTCCTTATTAAACTTGTTGTGTTTGTGTTTTCTTATTGTGTTTCTCTCACTGCTTCAGTGTCTGTGTATTTCGCAATCTTATCGATCCATTGCTTAAAATAACATAGGCACACCCCAACACGAGTCTGTAATACCTTCATTAATTCTCTGAGATCATTTATGAGTGATTTCAGATCACCTAATAATTAGCATTGAGTAATAAGATCACACATAATCTTGCTTGGAATCATCTTGAGTAATTGTGATCGGCATCATATAACTTTTTTGGCTAATTGATAGGTGGATAAATTGCTCTAAGTTCTTGTCAAGAATTGGTTAAGCATCTTGTGGATTAAACTATAGTTGAAGCTTGCACTTGTATCCTTAACATTTATCTTGTTTTAAGATTGTTATCTAATCATTGTTAAGTACTCTTGCTATAAAGAAATTCACATTAAGTATTTAAATAACATAAATTAATCTTAACTCAAGATAATTCCACTCATCATCGTTGCACAAGCATTTAAGACATAGTTTGCATTGATAACTTACCTCCAAGAATAAGTTTGGTTGGTAAACTCCTAAGGCAACCTCTCTCGTCTAACTTGAGGGATTCAATCCTTCTTAGTGGTTAATACAGTGATCTTGAAGTTGTCAAAACCACAGTCTCCGCAGCGCCGAAAGCACTAGGTGGTTGGAATATAAAGGGAGGTATCATTAATCAGGTCATTGCATACTTCCCATTGACTTCCATCTCACAACCTACTTTGAAGATTGTTTCCCAAAACAATTAAGGGAAAGGTTCAACTTAGATTAGGGATTTAGTCTAAACTTAATCAAGATCCTTGCATCACACCTAGTTCTTAGGAGTTGCATCTTCATATAGGCTAGTTCATCATATAAGTGGCAGTTGTCCATCCAATTACTTGGCTATAATTTCTAATATGCAAGAAGTTTTGACTCCATAAAAAATTGGTCTCAATATTAAATCTATTCAAATCCTTAATCTTTGCTAAATTCTACCAAGTAGCTAGGTCACTCAATTGTGTCTCCCGAACAAGTTGGTTCCCAACTTGTTTTCCTCCACCTCATTTCTATAGGGACTACCCCTCATAGCCTATTATTGGGAGAGCTAGAACGCAGTGGGCAGAAATCAGAGTGACAGCCTCGACCATGAGCAGTGGTCGTGGTGTCTGTACAATCTGAGCGACAACAAGTCAAAATGATCTCAATACTGGAAGTGGAAATCAAGGAGAGAACAATTTGTATCACAATGTTGTCAATATACCCCTCAAAAGTGGAAGCAGTGATCAAAGAGATCACAATTTAGGTCACAATGATCTCAATCTACTGCTTAAATGTGCAAGTGATAATCAAAAGAGAGCACAGTTTGATGCAATGAAGATCATAACCTTGGTCTTACTCAAATTAACCATTTTCTATCAAAACTCACAAAAGTTATATGGGGCATCACTCTATCTGTATAACCCATCGATTAAGGAGATCTAAAAGATTACATCATTAACAAATAAAAACAAGGATATGAAGATATGTAGAAAATAAACATGCCTCCCATATACATGCTCCTTGAGAAAAGACTCTAACTCATCAATATAGTTCTCAAAAAGGGTTTGCGAGAGAGGAGACCCTGTTCAATCCCTATGTTTCTCCTAATAAACTGCAAGAGGTGCACTGAATAGAGACAACCAAGATCTTCCTCATAATGTTTTGTGATGACAATCAAAAAGGTCCTCTTGATTAAAAAAAATGACAAAAGATAAAATTAGTCTCAACCTCGTCATTATTGTATTAGTGGTTGGAGTATCTCTCCTATATCACCATGGTAGGTTTTGTCTTAGTTGACCAAACGGAAACTACTGCTCGAGAAACATTGCTTTTGAGAGGTGAGATTGCTAGGCATTATTCCATAAGTGTAAAACGATACTACATAGAAATGTCCATAAAAGAGAATGTCATCTGCAATAGCCTATTATTAGGTTAAGACAATCTAATAAAGTGTAGCATAGTTACCACTTTGACACACATTATTTATGGCATATGATTTTATTATTTTATAACTTAATAGGTCAAGACAACCTAATAAAGTGTAACCTAATTAACACTTTGACTTGATATTATTTATTGGCGTGTGATTTTATTAAGTCAAGACCTAGAATTATTTATGGCAGAGATTTTATTAACTTAAAGTCACTTTCATTTTCATTCGGTGGAAGAAAACGCTTAGAACTTTTAACTATTATTTACCGCCAAACTATTAGCACCATAGATAGCAGTTGATGACATTCTCTAACTATGTGACACCACCACACTATCAACACTAGCAAATTAGATAATGGCATTCAAAAATAGGAACCCAATATCCTAACCACTAACCTATGTAGCTTAAAGCTGCCATGGTGGCACTGCAGGGCGAACATGTCACTCCTAGGGAAAATTGAACACGGTGAGGGAACATCAATCACCTCAATTTAACAACCAGCCAATTCCCATTGAAGCTCACTTTAATTTACTAAATCCTCTGACATTAAATAACTAATATAATCATACAATATGATATGGCCATTATACAAGGTTACAGTAGCTCACGTCTCTGGTCGTACATCAAAGACATTAGAATACTCTTAATTCAGAGAGACTATAAGCGCTCAAACTGATTGATTGAAGGTATCGACACGTTCTATTTATTAGAAAAAAGCAGCAACAACATGGGCTGTTATAATGAACTTAAAATCGTTGAATTGGCATTCTTTTTTGTCAATTTCTCTGCCCTCAAATAGGCTTGACATATGCTTTTGCAAATTCGTAATCCTGTTTTCATGATATGCTCTCTCACAATGAGACCATTACAATATTTTAGAAAACCTTATCTTACAGCATATACTCATCTTGGAGACTAAATAAAATCAACATCTTTAATGAATCGAAGTTGTCAAGTATACTCTTGACTGAGATGAATCAAAATCAATATCATGATTATGAACATTGAAGACAACTGGTTTAAATTCCAACTCTGTAAATAGCAAGATATTGACGTTGAATTAAATATGTGAAGAAGCATTTCAATTTTGCCATTAAGCAAGAAGAATAGCCCATACGCAATACCTCTATTGCATGCTCCAACCATTTATCAGGACACCAACGCATTCAGAACAAACCGTGCCATAAAAATTCTTAATAAACACTCTAGCTGAGATCTCTCAGTAGATGCCATTTGATCTTCAACTTAAAACTATATCCTTCAGCTTCCAAATTTATCCTGTAAGATGATTAACGTAATCCTCTCACTTCTAGATGCTCTTCTTGACAATTCTTTCGCGTGTACTCTAAACAGCAAAAAAGTTCACTTATTGGGGGTGCTTTCAACCAGGAAATCTTTATCTAATCTTGCCTGCTTATCTTTACATTTGAGTATATTTTATCAGTCGCTACCCCATTATGTACTTCTTTAACAGAGATTGGCTGAAATGGAGTTATCAATCCCTCTTAGCCTGAAGAATGAGATAAATCAATCTTAGTAATATTTTAAACCCAGCTGCCCAAAGGTCGGATCCAATGGTGAAAAGCAAGGAGTACTTCACCATCGGGCAAATTCAATTCTCATGAGGCCTGCTTACCTTGGAAGCCATGTAAAAACCTTAAGGTATGTGTGGTTGCACCCTGAGATTATATTGATGACCTTGTGACCCATGCACACATAAGTGATCAAAGCCCACCACAATGCCCTTTATACAAAAAGCCTACGGGGTGTAAAACAAATGGTGACAGGGTGCACAGTAAAGGCACTCCTTGTGTTAATGTCCTATGTGCAAAACCCCATAGGCATAAATCCAACCATGTTAAGGGTTGGGGTGGCCCAGACCAGGTGCGGTCCCCATGTAATTTTTGACAGCTGAGATGCCCCTGGATCATGGTTTTTTAGCCACGAGCTAGTCCTACAGGTCACAGACAAACTAGCAAATGAAAAAGAATAAAAATTAGAGACAGCTTTTACTAACATATTCAAACTACCAGATTGTAGGTTGAGATGATTTCGATCCCTCTATACTCGTCATCAATATGTAAGAGCCATTGTCATTGTATTGAATTTAAAATACAAATCCAGCTTTTTACAGCACAATCATTAAAATAGCAAGTACAGCATCCTAAATTGCACCACCGAACTGATATACCTTGGCTAGATTTTTTGCATTAAATGCCATTAAATTCTGGCAAATTCAACAAAATAAAAAAAGGTACATGTATCCAAAGAATCGGAATGACTCAAATGAAATCAAACATATTACAGCATCACATATCACAGTACATGCGATGCCCCATTACCTTGACTTAGGGATGTTTAGAAAGCATATTATCTCCTTCAATCGTAACTAAATTTGACTTTATTCATGATGTTTGATACAATATCAACACCCATTGCAAACTTACCAAATCATGAGATACAAAAAGAAAATTCAAGATGGATTTCTCCACTAGGAAAAAATGACCGAGAGATAGAACAGGATCTAGAAAAGAAAAGTACTAAGTTCTGCTTTCTGCAGAATCAGTATCAAGTTTCTGAAATATCTTAAGGATGTGTGTCAATAAAAAGGCATAGATTTTGGAAAACAGTCTTTGCACATCGTTTGCTTTTTCACCTGCAGTTGAAAGTACAATTTTTTGAAGATCCTGAGCTCTATCCTCAAGTCCTTTCAATGACTTCACAGCATATTGTCGCAAGGTAGCACAAGTCATGGATTCACGTGAAGGCCAAAATTGGATGGAACTTACATTGGCAGATTTCTCTATTTCCTGCACTGTGTATGCGTTGATATTTTCCTGCACTGTGTATGCGTTGATATTTTCCTGATGGTGACACCAACAAGAGCATTCCTTGCAAGATTCAGTAAACTTCCATCTTTTCACAGCTTCTGCCAACATTTCACCCCGGGCTTGAGTTCGCTTTGCCTCTTCCTCTACCCACAACCTGGTTTTAAATGGCACAAGGAATTCAAGCTTGATGTTCAGATGACATAAAGACCTCAATGCTATGAACAAAGAACATTTTACACCACTCTATATCACTCACTTACTTCAAAACTGCAATAATTGATGCAAGAACAATGATAGAAATCTCACCTGGAGAGTATTAGGGCCCTTTTCTCTGCCTCTACTAATGACTTAGCTTTGGATAAGGATTCACTTTCCACCTCACACTCCAGCCGCAGTTGGTCAAGCTGCTGCTTCTCAAAAAGCAGTTCAGTTTCCTCTTTTAATATTGTCTTCTTTAGTTCATCAACCTCAACCTTCAAACTTGATAAAAACTTCTGTTCAAATTCTAGCATTGCCTTTTCCTTGAGGAATAAAGGCAAGCTCCTCTCCTTATCATCTTTCACTTTTTCCAGCTCAGATATTGCCAATTCTAAAATTTCCTCTGCTTCTATTCTTCGAAGTTTCATCTGATCTAGATCTTTTTCCCAAAGAGATTTTATTTCTCCTCTAGATATCATCTCTGACAAAATTTCCTGAATAACTGCTTCCTTTGCCGAATTTTCAGCTTCAAGTCTAGACAATTCCTCTGAAACTGTAGCTTCCATTTGTCCACTTATGATTGCCACTGCCACCTGTCCTTTAGTAACAGGTTTATCTGGCTGGAATCGCCTGCTATACCCTGGATACTAAAGTTGAAAATTAACAGACTGTCTAACAGCAACTGTTACTTGGTCCATTTTTAACTGTTTACAGCTAAGATCCCTATTGATTTAACAAGTGAAAGTTGACTCACCAAATGCTCTTTGTGTAATACTTTTATCTCCAGCAGAAGCATCAATAAAAATAGCAGGCCATGCATCTGGGCTAATTCGCTGAACATCAAGAAACCCAGATTTCTTCTCTAATGTCTGGACTGCAAACAGGTCATTCTTTTAAGTGCTGCTTAAAATGCATGAATATTTGTAATCATTTATATTGACAATTGTTTTTAATCTGTGGAGAATTTTAACATACAAGTGCATGCTAGAACCACTTTTGTGGCTGTTTGTCATTGTAGTCATACCCTTTTATCGATATGTGATAAATGATTGTGTTCTACAACAATTTTCCAGGTCACCAGGTCCACTCGTGATAAAGGGCTGTATCAAAGAACAACAAATAGCAGTGCGTAAGAAATGAATGCAGATATTACATTTATCTGACTGACTAGCTCACAAAAATAGACAAGAAAGCTTGGCAAAAGTATAAATTACCTATCAGGGTAAAACATGGTACAACTATGACTCTGTGTTCTGTCATTAGTGCTATATGCTTCATTGTTAGATAACTTACTAGGTATAATCCCTGCTTCTGCCAGACCTGACTCAATCAAGCTTTCATAAAAGTCAATGCAGTTTCCATATACCTATTAGAAATTTATCACCAACACTGGAATCAAAATCATAAATGACTTATCGAAGTAAAATTAGAAAGGAAAACTCAAACCTTGAATATAAGGGAAATCTGGATCTTGTGGTGTTATATCATCAAAGGCAAGTTGGGTAACACCTTCAATGTATACTGAAGGAAACACCATGTTGTTTGGCCTTCTGTAAATGTAATATCTAGAGGATTATACAGTACTCTTGAAAATCTGTTGGAAAAATGGGTTGAAGCTTTGTACATTCACTTTTGCTATGAAAACCAGATTTTTTTCTCATCAACTTTTACCTTGACAACAGTGAATTTGAAGAAAGAAACCATCGGGCATATTCCCGCCTCATACACAATTCTCCAGGCTGAATATGTGATTCTACAATCTGTCCATTCAATGCAAAAGAATGTTGAATATTTGACATCGTTCTTTTCAACGTCTTCAAGATATGACAAAAAACATATCAAAATTGCAGCTCTTATGATAAATAGCCAGGACAGATGGTTTAAATTGTAGGAATCAAGGATAACTTTAAGTAATCAAAGCAACATAGAAACTTCTGCAAACATAAGTAGCAAGTATTGAAGAAAGAAGCAAAATCTGTAGTTGGGTCGAAGAATAAGTAACTAACCTTGAAAAACACTGGAAAAGCTGGCCAAAACTAACTTACCAAACTGGAACTTGACAAAAGTTATTGCAAATAAGAATGCAGGTCCTATAAGTGTTGTTACCACCTGAAAATACAAGATTCATTTTTGCAATTTCGAGGCATTTCTCAGATGTACTGTGATGAGGATGTGAGCTTTGGGAGTTTGTTACGAGTCATGAATGCTAGGATAATCTTGTCCATCAGGCTTGGGAGAGATGGATATCTTCATGTTTTCCCTTCTCTTTCATATGTTATGGTACTCAAATCTTTTGAGACATGTTCTATGGTTGAATTCACATATTTGAAGGCAGGGTTGCACGTGTAGTAATTCACCTTTTGGAGTGCCTACTACATAGAAAATAAAGCATTCCACATACTACATAGAAAATAAAGCATTTCACATATCCAAAGGCATATGTTACATATCGGGAGGCATTTCACACCAATGAAGCTATTAGGAGAGCACCATGCACTGCATGTAGACATTAGACATCTTTTTGTTAACTGTGATATTCCTAATTGGAAAATAACAGTAAATACCAAAAACATGAACTAGAAACAGCAATTAAAATTAAAGTCCAAGCATCCAAATCCAAACATCATAGAAAATAAGCAGAATAACTGAGCCATTTTATTAATCAATGGGAATCTGAGTACATAATGAGTAAGAACAATGGAACCTGGGCTTGCTATGCAATCTATGCAAACCCCAGGTGAAATATCGCTGAGCCAACTACTGAAATAGCTCCAAACTGATAATGCACACTGCCCTGAAAATCTGCTATAGGCCGCCAAATGGAACTGATCGTCCTGCTCAAAATAATGCTCGGACTGCTTTGAAATTGCAGCCGAGAGATCCTCTTCTCAAACCCGAAATTACCCAAAAAACGTTTGGCCTATCTCCAAGCCAAAGTCGAACCCACAAAATGGGGCAAATTCCCCAGCTAACCGGCAATTCACCCTGCTATAAGAATGAGGATTTTAGGCCCGAATATCACCCAGAAAATTGTGTAAAATTAGTTAGAGACTCCTCTCAATAAACCCACAAAAACCCAAAAAGGGTTCGGGTTGAATCCACCAACCCCCGGTGACCCCCAACAAGTGCAAATTGCCCAATTTGGCCAGAAAACGCTCCACATAATTGATATTGCTGAATTAAGCCCAAATACACCACTAGAAATCTCTCCCAACTCCAGCTAAATTATCCCCTGAGGAATACCTCCAATCTTTGATACTTATCTCTCCTCAACCTCTATTCCTCCAACCCCTACGCAAGCCTGCCTGGAAACCCCTCCGCACTTCCAAAAATGTTGAATTTTGACCCCAAGAATTTTCTCCACCCCAGCCCTAATAATCACCACAAAATCTCCAGTTAAATTAGGGGAAAACCTTTGCAAATCCTTCGATGTTCTGCTCCTCCGTAACTAATCTCCCCACAAGCAATTTGAACCACTTTTGTGCCATAGAAGAAAAACATACCAGCTGAAATAACCTGCAAATACGCCCAATGGAAACTTTGAATTGAGCTCCCCAAATTACCTCGCTAGGGAGACACTCAAAGTTCTCTGAAATGAGGGTGGAATTCCCGATAGGAAATTCTTTGTGTTAAACAGCATAGTTGTCTTGGCTAAGCAGTGCAAGAGAACTAATGTTAAATCAAATGATCAAAGATACCAATGGAGGCCTCCAAGCTCTATTTATAATTGTTGCCCCTCTCTCCCTTGGTGGTCCCCACCTTCCACTAATTCACACCCCTTCCTTTCTCTCTCTCTTCTCACTGGTGAGAATTGCTACTTTGGGTCGAATTTTCTCTCCTTATGGTTTTCTCTCCTTATGGTCCCCACCCTCGACTAAAGTTGTGATTTCCTAATGCCAAAGAATTGCCTCCTCTTCCAAAAATCGTCTTTAATGCGAAAAATCAAAATTGGGGATGTTACATCATCCGAAAGGAAAATGAAACCAAATCTTGAGGATTGCTCCATTAAATAGTCCTTATTGTTATTTTAATGTACATCATTGGAAGATGATCTTCTTGAAGGGTGCACCAAGGAAGGAAGTTACAATTAGCAACTGCTTACACTTATCATTGCATGTTATGGAGAGGAACACCCATTCTAGCATGTCATTCCATGATGTCCTCATTGTAGGATCACATCAGTCCATATGATACACTTATAAAGAGTTTGTTAGCAATGCCCACTATGTCAAGCAGATAGCTTTCAGTTGAGTGCCCAAATTGCTGCCAAATCAGTGCCAACTATGAAAATTCCTTGAAATGCAACAACTGGAATTAATTCTCCTAACTGATTATTCAGTTCATTAATTTTCTGAATAATATTGAATTAATCACACTGAAATTTCTTCCCAAATAAAAATGCTAGAAACTGAGAAATGCTAGCACACACAAAAATTATGACGTCGTTGGTTTTGGACAAATGTCTCCGGAAAAACACAATGTGGTTAAACCGATGCATCAGTAAGGGTTTTTATTATTATCCAACAACAAAAATTTTGAGTACAATAAAATGTCGCAAAACTGGCAATTCTACCATAGAAAAATACTGACAAGACTATACTAAGGGATTTTACCCTCTCTGAACAATCTCGGCACCTAACTGCCTCTGAAAATCAAGTCGTCCAACTTGCTCAATGCAAGCCTTGCATCACCCTTGCGTAGACCCTCTCACGCTCAGCCTGGAATTGTTGCCAATCAAGTCATCTTGTCTATTGCTGACTAGGAAACTATCTCTCTGGCACTCTAGAAAATCTTCCCAGCCTCTGGAACAGAAAACAAGCTTCTCCTCAACTAAATCGGACTGCTCAATTGAGACTTTGCGTTGCACCTATGCAGCCTCCTGGAGATAAATTTTAGCCTCCTCTTTCTAACTCTCCGGAACTGGAATCTCCTCCAAGGTACTACTCTACTGCCCCTCTGCCACCCGCTACTCACCCACTGACTCGATCTCCACTGCTAAATCACTTCTGCTACTAGGAATTCGAATTTCCTAGGCAACTGAGTATCTGCACTGGTGTGTTCTCCATCTACCTATCGACCTCTTCTTATAATCTCCACTTGGGACTCTAACAACCACGATTAAGACTAAATCAATGGTTGAGATCATCTCCAAATCGATCCATGTGAGTTTCTAGAGAATTATAACCTTTCTCAATTAATAACTATTAGTTAACCATTTTTCCTAAGTTAGACTAGGAAATTTTTAATTGTGGTCAATTAATTTAATTGAGCCATCTCTAGGTAGAATTTCCATAAACAATTTCTAGGTTTTGCAGAACTCATGTGTTTTAGTCTCTCTACAAACTTTTGAGACTACAACACTATAAGATGCTACAAAACCTAACACTCTCTCTTAGCGAGGAAGGTGTTTTCTCCAACCAGTGTTGCACAACTGTCACAACACCCTGTCTCTGCATTATCCTCCAACCACGTTGTTGGTGTCCGACAATTATCGCTAACTGCCACTATCCACCAACTACTGCGCCGTCAGATTCATCTGCCACTGAGTATAGTTGAACATGTTGAAGAATCTAGGGAAATTAGGTTAATAAGATTCTTCTCGACGTGATAACTATTTGTGAGGTATTTTTAACTTTTTCTTATTAGCACAATCTTCTCTTGTTATTAGTAGAGTATGTCTTCTTAGTTCATCAAATAGTTACCAAAACAAAAGAGACAATAACACAACATGTTGGCTTTCTGCCAGGGCCAAAAACCTCTCACTCTTTGAGAGAAAAACCCACAAAAAATTCCTCTTATAGAGATTCCAATTGACGAATACCAAGACCATGACCCTTGACCTATTTAGCCACTCCAAGACCAAGACACCAATCCTCTTCTTTGTCACTGCTAAGATCATTATCATTGCTACAACACTGAGGCCATCACTACTACACCATCGAGATCATTAATGCTGCAAAACCGAGGCCATCACTGAGATCATTACAACTACAACACTGTTGCACCTTCATCAAGATCATTGATGCTCCTTCACAGAGACCATTGTTGCTCCTTCACTGAGCCCATTGTTGCTCCTTCACTATAACAAGAGATCTCTACACTGAGATATGTATATATACATATGAGAATTGCACCGAGATCTTCATCAAGATCCTACGTCCTCATCAAGATCATGACTGAGATCATGATTCCCATTATGCCAAGATGAATGCCGAAACAGAGTGTGTCACTGTGGGATCACCGAGATCCTCATCATCCGAGACTGTGACTGTGTCTAGAGAGTATGTCAAAAGTGTATTACTAAGAGATCGCCTAGATCCTCTTCAACACACATATGTCGAGATTGTGACTGTCTTAGTATGTCGAGACAGTGTTCATTAAGACTGTGAGGAGGTTGAGACATCATCCATTGTGATACCCATCCAAAAAACACAGAGATGCTCCTCCATCCAAAACACTAAACTATTGTACTCATCTGAAATTTTAGAGGATCCGAGTTCTGAGCCTGTCCTTTTACAAAGACCCTAGCTGGGTATTTATAGTAGTTGGTCCTCCATAAATTAGCCGACATGATCCAACGAAGAGACGTGTCCCTTAACTGTAAGCCGATATGAAGATTGTATCTTTACTTGAAGGCGACATGACAAAGAGAATTGCGCTTGTCATTTGGAGGGCTATTGTAGACCTAGACATAGACTCATATGCATTAACATAGGCTCAAGAAGAGATCTTCATACATGACATTAATTCTAGACTCTAAATGACATCCTATTATTCTAAAATCACTTCCTCATGAAACCCATGAAGCAAGTTTACAATAATAATTTTGTTCTCTTTATTACATCACTTACATCAGTGATAATTGAACGTCATTATGAAGACCAAACCTAGTTACAATTTCTTCAACACTCCCTCTTAACTAGGGAGGTATTCATAATGGTACTTGGTCATTCTCAGTCTGAAGAATTTCTCATAAGAAGAATCGGATTGGTAACCCATCTATATAGCATCATAGTAACCAACATTGTTTCCACAGCAAGGCCTTGACTAACAACGCTATCTCTCATTAGATCAGAGCATAATGTTGGCGAGAACAATGACTATAGACACCTTCATCATTGTCTCTCAAGGTACATGCCCACCCGGGTGTTCACTTAGTATGACCTTCTAGGACTATTCTTATCTTGGGTTCCCATCCCTCAAAGAATATCGGTCCTTTTCACTACTCTTATCTTGGATGCCCTACACATCCTCAAAGAGCATTAGATGCCAGATGATTACTCAATCCTCCATTCTTTCTTCCCAAGTGAAGACAAGAATGTTGTATCTACTCTCAACTAGGGAAGATATGCCCATTCCTGTAGAGGAATGTACCCAAGTTCCTTCTCACCAGGAACTTGTCGAAGCTCCCTCTCAATTAGGGACTTGTCAAAGCTCCCTCTTAACTAAGGACTCTCCTTTTCATCAGCAGCTTCTTCTTCGTGGATCCTTCATCTGCTTGATCAATTTCCTTCCTTGAAGTCATGAAATTCAGTTGAGCTTCTTCCTTGTAGGGCATTAGCCACCACCGATCACTTTCCTTCTTGGCCCATCATGTCATTCCTTTCCTCATGGAAAGTGGCCTTCTTGGTATATATCTGGAACCTTCTTCATATGGCTACTTCTTTCTCAACATGCTTCTTTTAGGAATTTCCATCCACCACATGAATGCTTAGGTGTACTTGTGCGTACAATTCTTGTTCCAGTAACCCTGCATGAACTCATCCAGATATTATTCACAAAATCAAAACATAACATTAAATCAAATAGTACCTTACGAGATGGCTCTTCATCATGACATCTTCCTATAGGTATCAGCATTTTGCATACATGTTGACACAATTTCCAAAGATATCCACTTTTAAGGGTCTCCATCTTATTCAGACTTCCATTGGAGTCTTTATATCTTTTCGAGAGATTTCCCAATGAAATCTTCTTGGTCTTTTGGATGTTGATTGCCTTCAACATGGTTGCATATCTTACGATCTCTATCTTCCTCGCACATTCCATTCCCAAGAGCTTCCAATCAAAGTTTCTTAATTGTAGTCAACCACCTCATACTTCATATGAGGACATATTATGTTGATTTCATCTAGTGCGACTGATGCCTTCCTGCATCCTTTTAGAGGAGGAGATCCTTTTCCCTTGATCATGCTTCTCAAGATAGACGTAGTGATCCATGTTACCTGCAACCATATGACATGACTTTATAATATTAAATACAAGTATACATACCTCATTTTACCTTCAAGTCATCTAAGCTTCTTCCAGCAACTTCCTTGATTGAAAATATCTTCAATCCCTTGATCCGCTTCATTTCTCATACCATCATCTCATGAATTTCATAAGTTGAGTTCCTAATGAAACACTTGCCTCCTCTCTAGATTACTAAACCCTCTGATGAGGATTCCATCAGAGAATCTTGAGGATCTTTTATATCCCCATATAGCAAATGTTTCATTTTTGACTTGATACATGATGAGCCTTGTCTTGGATGACTTCTTCCTTTCCTTCAATGTCCAATGAGGTTACCAAGAGCTATATCCTTCATGTTTGACTGCCATGGATTTTGTCCTTCATGATTCCCATGGTGATGTTATGAGCTCTTGTTTCTAATGCTTCTCCATGATGCCACAATGCATCTTATTATCATGGTCATATCTATAACAAAATATTGGATGATAGGACCCTTTTGTGAAACATACCATCATAATCATAGAAGAGATTTGCTACTCCCTCTTTCCTTGCCCTTTTCTTCAGAACTTTCATCCATCTTTCCGGTGATATGAGCTTTCTTTCCATAGCATTGAATCTTAGCTATACTATTTTGTCTTGTTTGAGGACCAAACTTCCCTTTCCTTTCTGCAAATGTTTGATTCCGTTAACCTTCAACACTTTTGCCCTCAACTTGCCTTTTTCTATCTAGCATAGAGACCACAAGTTGTCAAATGAGGCAACCTTCTTGTTCATGGACATTTGTTACCTCGCTTATCAGTTGGAACAATGATAGTTATCTTCTTATCATCTCTCCCAGATCTCCCAATTGAGATTTCATGAAGATATTCCTTCATTCTTTGATACCTCCAATTTTGTGTAGATCAGGTCTAAGTGATATGACCTTCTTTACTAAATTTTCAGAGAATATATCTTCTAGCATTTCATATATCTCTTTTTATGTCTCCTCTCCTATTACATAGGGATGAGAGCACCTTTGACTAATTTCATAAGAATCCTATGAGTCCCTTGATCCTTTTACATGCATTCAAACAATGCTTGAATTTTAGAGACTTTTCCATGGACATCAATGACTTTTCTTCCAGGACCTATATCTATCCTCCTTTCTTATGCAAGGTATTTCAATGACCCAACTGATTTATAGATCTCCTTGCACACACGAAGTCATTTAACAAAAATTATAAAATGAAAGATCCTTACTTGACAAGTGAAGATGAACTCTTATACTTTATCACTTTGATGATGGTTGAAGATGTATTAGAGCTTCCTCTTAGATGATCTAGATGAAAAAGCCTTTCTTCAATAGAAAAGGTTGTTCTTTTTTATGAGGATGATTTGTTGCTTCCTCGGATGATCTTTTTCTATGGCAAGGAGATGATCCTTGCTTGATTTTATACCCTTGAAGGTGACAATGCCTTCTCACCTTCAATATGCTTTCCCTTCTTTTGTAGTCTAGATCAGGACTTCTTCTAGGGTTTCGACTTCTTCAAAGATGATGTGATCTTCATTTTTGAGGTCCTTCGAGCTAACTTGCTTTGTAGATAACTTGATGAGGATCTTGGTGGCCTTTTGATGATGATTATGGAAACAAAAGATCTTGTAGTTGTAAATTGCTTCCTTGATCTAGGGTTTGATTCTTCAATGTAGATCTTGATCCTTTTCTTTGATATCCTTCAACTTGTTTGGATGCCCTTCTTGAAACTTGATCCTTGAATGTCTCTTTTCTACCCATTCCTTTGACTTCAGTACCTTAGCTTTGATTCCATGTTGAAGAATCTAGGGTAATTAGGTTAATAAGATTCTTCTCGCCATGATAACTATTTGAGAGGTATTTTTAACTTTTTCTTATTAGCGCAATCTTCTCTTGTTATTAGTAGAGTGTGTCTTCTTAGTTCATCAAATAGTTACCAAAACAAAAAAAGACAATAACACAACATGTTGGCTTTCTACCAAGGCCAACAACTTCTCACTCTTTGAGAGGAGAATCCGCAAAATTCTTCTTATAGAAATTCCAATTGACGAATACCAAGACCATGACCCTTCACCTGTTTAGCCACTCCAAGACCAAGACACCAATCCTCTTCTTTGTCACTGTTGAGATCATTATCATTACTGCAACACTAAGGACGTCACTACTGCACCACCAAGATCATTATTGCTGCAACACCGAGGCCAACACTGAGATCATTACAATTGCAACATTGTTGCACCTTCATCAAGATCATTGCTACTCCTTCACAGAGACCATTGTTTCTCCTTCACTGAGACCATTGTTTCTCCTTCACTATAACAAGAGATCTCTATACTGAGATATGTATATATACATATGAGAGTTGCACCGATATCTTCATCAAGATCATGACTTTGAAACCACGTCCTCATCAAGATCATGATTCCCATTATGCCAAGATCATGACTGCGTCTAGAATGAATGCCAAGTCAGAGTGTGTCACTGTGGGGTCACCAAGATCCTCATCATCCAAGACTGTGACTGTGTCCAGAAAGTTTGCTGAGAGTATTACTGAGAGATCACCTAGATCCTCTTCATCACACATATGCCGAGACTGTGACTGTGTCTTAGTATGTCGAGATAGTGTTCATTAAGATTGTGAAGACGCTGATACCCATCCGAAAAACACAGAGATGCTCCTCCATCTGAAACACTATACTACTATACTCTTCCAATATTTCAGAGGATCCGAGTTCTGAGCCTATCCTTTTGTGAAGACCCTAGCTGGGTATTTATAGTAGTTGGTCCTCCATAAATTAGCCAACATGATCCAACAAAGAGGTGTCTTTTAACTGTAAGTCGACATGAAGGTTTTGTCTTTACTTGAAGCCGACATGACAAAGACAATTGTGCTTGTCATTGGAGGGCTATTATAGACCTAGAATTAGACTCATACACATTAAACATAGGCTCAAGAAGAACTCTTCATACATGAAATTAATTCTTGACTCTAAATGACAAATCCTATTATCCTAAAATCACTTGCTCATAAAACCCATGAAGCAAGTTTACAATAATAATTTTGTTCTCTTTATTACATCATTTATGTCAGTCATAATTACATGTCATTATGAATACCGAACCTAGTTACACTTTCTTCAACAGAACTAAACTGTTGCATCTGTGTTGTTGCTGACACTGCACTGTGCATCCTGTACTGCTACCAACTCTGCATTTGAACTGCAACTCGACTCCCTCTCAAGTTGTTGTTGTTGCTACAAAGACTGTAACTAAGAAGCATCCAAAATACTGAATCAACTGTGTCTTTGTGCTAGAACTGTCTCCTGAGCATTTGACTGTTACTAGCTTCTGCACTCTCCACTGAGAAATTTGCGTTGTTGTTGATTCTGCACTAAGCTTCCTGCTCTACTACCAACATTGCTTTACACTTCTCAGCATCAAACTGTCACTCTGGAATTTGACTGCATCAACTCATAGTGATCCTCCTGCTACTGAACACTGTGGGCCCCTATAGCAAGGTAATGATCCATGAGGAAAGACCATCCAATGCAAACACCATCTGATGCTCTTCTCACTTGACCCTGCCCAAATCTCTATGCAACTCTGGGGCTAAAGCTCCATATCGCCCTACCTTACTCCTGGAGGTATAGTTGCAAACATTGTAAAATATTCCTCCAACCTAGAGGATAACTTGTCTATCTCTATGGACACTACCACCTAACCCTACTTCTCTTGCTTGTCCTTCTTCCTTTGAAGGCACTGAGTACTGTAGTGGCCAAACTCACCACACCTGAAGCTCTTGATCTTAGATAGATCCTTGTTCTTTTTCTTTTCTCCCTGTGAGCCTTGTCCCTGACTGGGACCTTTTGCTTTCCCCTTCAATGCAAGGGCCACAGTCTTCCTCCTTCATACCTTTCGATCCCTTGCTACTACTGTTGCTGATGGAGACCTCTAAGGTTTGCCTCATCTCTTCCTGCTACAAGTCTGACCACATCGTGTCCCACCCAAGTAATGTATCTCGTCAGAAAATACCTTGGAAAAAGATTTCCCATTCCTCAGAGACATTGTTCAGAGCTAAATTCACAAGCTTTGTATCTTGAGGTGCTTCATTTATAGCTACAAGCTCATCCTAGATATCCTGAACTCTTGTGAGAAAGGGATCAATGCCTTCACCCTTCTTCATCTTGGTGTTTCTCATCTTTTCCTACAGGAGCATCTTCTGCTGCTTGGAAGGATTCTGATATAACCCTATGACAGCATCCCACATCTCTTTGGCCGTATTCTTAGCCAATATGTGTGAGACTATATGGTCTTGGACTCCATCCAAGATCATCAGCTTCGCCTTGGCCATTTCTTTCCTATATTCTTTCAGCGGATCTACATTAGTAGGTACTGTGACAACGTTGTCTGCATAGGTTTTTAGACCTTGCTCATCTAGCAGGAAGGAAATCTTGGCCTTCCAGATCATAGTTGGAAGCTCCCTCCAACTTGTCCTGATCTCTATGCTCGATCATGGCTATCTCTGCAAAAACTCGAATTGGGATGGAAAACTCTCGCTTTCTCCTACTCAGCTGCTAGCTCTACTATTCGCACAGCCTTTTGGAGTGAAGAAATTTGCTTGCTGCCACTAGAAATATTGGATTTCTTAACTAGAAACCCTCTGAGAGTGTGTGCCTTTTATCATGGCCTTCTACATGGTATCAGAGCATTCTTTATTGTTAGTAACTTTCATGTCAGTGTCCTCTTCCGTTATAGATGTTGAATCCAGTGTTTAGAAATCCTGTAATGATTTTGTAAATGATCTTATTATTTGTTGTAATGATTTTTTAATTTCACTTAACAGCTCAATTGTAGATTTATGAGATTCTCTTAATTCCATGATTTCAAGACCTAAACTTAATGACAGATTTTTGAAGACAATACTGAGCATGTCAAAAGAAAATGTCATTAGTATTAAATGTAATATGTTGTGTATTATTCTCATCATTTTTATCATGGCCTTCTACATTTTCCTTGTCTTTAGTAGCAACCACTTCTTTTCCAAGAATACCATCTTCATAATTATCTTTTTCAAAAATATCATTATTCTTTTTCTTTTTTTCTTTTGACATGATCAATATTATCAACTCTTGGGTCAATCTGTTGCAAAACCTTTATGATCAAATCTCCGAAATACCCCCTGGATTCATAACCACAACTTTGGGTGCAAAGCCCTCAGCTTGGGTACTATTTCCCACAAAGTCCATGTGGGTCAAATTCCTCCACAACCATGTACCCTATGGTTTGGAGTAACTACCAATCTCAACACTCCCTCTTGTTGGAAAAATGTAACTAGGTTTTGTCTTCATAATTATTATTGTACTTATGCCATTGTATATCTTATGTAAAACAAAAAGAAGAAAAAGAAAATTTATTTTTCAAGCATGGGTTTCATGCTCAAGTCAAATTATTATTTTATTTAAGCATGTTTTTCATGCTCATTATTATTTGTAATGGTCAAATTCAAAGGCTTATTTATAGCCTTGAAAAAGAATTTCTTAAATATGTATTTTGTGTCAAAATTGCCTCTAGATGCCAAGTTGGCCCTACCCCATAAGACATGTCTATTCGAACCCCTCTGGACATTATAAATAGAGGGAGAATTGAACTCATTTGGACAAATAATTCACATGACGTGTTCTGAAATATCACAGAAGGAGGGCTGATTTCTGAAATTGAAAAGTAAAGAAGGGTTTCTCTCAAGTTCAGATTTGTGGAAGTGTTGCCTTGACACATCTCTTGTTGAAGATTTGTTCCTAATATTGTACATGTTGTTGGTCTCTTGCAGTTGATGGATTTGCTATGTGGAAGTAGGGTTTGACTTGGGATCTTGAAGGTTGGATTCTTTCTATGGTCATGGGTCTTGGATATCTCACTTTGATCTGATTCTATAAGAAGAGAATTTTTATGGGTTCCCCCCTCTGTAGGGTTTTCGCCCTAGCTTGGAGCCTATATCTTGTGTTCATTATCTTTTTGTGATCTTCTTGGTTATATTTTGGTAATTGTTTGATGAAAAGAACATAATAAAAATTAATACGTAGCCAACAACTTTCACAAGCAATTATCAAAGAAAGAGAAATCTACTTTAATATGTCGACATCATGACTTCTCAACATAGTATCTCATCCAGCACCTTAAACAAAATGAAATTCACAAGATCGCGGACATAGCAGACATGGATAACTCCACCATCTTTGCTCAAGCATGGAGATGAGTTGGGGATCTAGGCATCTCTGCTCAATGGCATCAGGCTTGGGATGATTATTTAAAGGCTCTGTTAGAATCCCACGTCTGCATCAAAGAAGGGACAAATGAACACATTTGGGCGCATGCTAGGCATGGTATATATACACCAAAAGATGGTTACCCTGTTATACAAGCTGCACTTACACCTCTTGCTCTCACTGATTGGTGGCATCATATATGGAAACTCAAAGCCCCACCTCGTACCACATTACTCATGTAGAACATCTCGAAGAACAAAACACCTACTAGTATCAACCTCATGCACAGGTCATACCACAGTCCTTCCAGATGTGTTTTATGCAAACAGGGGGAAGAATCAAACGACCATCTTTTCCTTCATTGCGGCTCGGTAATTGAATTATGGGCACAGGTTCCCACAGCACTGGCTATTACTGTTTGATGGGTCGGGGCTCACGTTGTGGATACCTGGAATCAATGGAGATTGGGGACCTCTAATAAAAAAGAACAATGCATTCCATTAATTATTCGCTAGTCTATTTAGGTGAACCGGAATGGGATTATCTTCCAAGACAAGGCTATAAACTGGCCTCTGTCTATTGCCTGAATAATCTTGACATACCATGACATTCCGGAGGATGACAATATAGCCTCTGTTCGCAATGTGAATGCCGAGGTCATAAATCGAAATATATCTTGGGCCTACATTGATGGCGCTGCTCATGAACAAGACTATGGTGGGGGGATTTTGTTACACCAATCTAAAAACCACATTTTCCATATTCAAATGGCACTGGGCTCTGGCACAAATAATTTCGCATAATTAATCACTCTTCGTCCCCTGCTCCATTTTGCACTTGCTCATGACTGCAAACAGCTACAAATCTTTGGGGATTCAAAAATAATCATAAACTGGTTCAACAATATGTCATATGCATTCACTCAAAAATATTTTGGATGAGGCATTGTTTTTCAAATCCCAATTTGAATATATTTCATGTCATCATATTTACAGGGAGTGCAACCAGGTTGCTGACAAATTATCCAAGGAGGCAACGCACCAGCCTAAGGGCATCTAGATCATAAAAGAACAGCAGGGGGACAAGCATTTCTAGTATTATCATTGTTTGTACATAGATCAGCACTATATGAGCACAAACAAGCCCTAATTTTATAGCAAATAATTAACACAGTTTTTTGATATAGACTTAAGATGTATATATGATACAGACCTATGATGTATATATTTTAAAAGCACTGATATCAGTCCACCCTACAAGGGTTTTTTGTATAGAACTACTTTGACGACCATGGGCCCAACTTTTGGCATATGCTACTCAGGCATCTACAATATGTAAGTTTCTTTATTAATAGAAAATTGTGATTTTTCCCCAGGGAAAAAATATGGTGTGTATTATTCTCATCATTTTTATCACGGCCTTCTACATTTTCCCTGTCTTTAGTAGCAACCACTTCTTTTCCAAGAATACCATCTTCAGAATTATCTTTTTCAAAAATATCATATTCTTTTTCTTTTTTCCTTTTGACATGATCAATATTATCTTCAACTCTTAGGTCAATCTGTTGTAAACCCTTTATGATCAAATCTCCAAAATACCCTCTAGATTCATACCCACAACTATGGGTGCAAAGCCCACAGCTTGGGTACTCTTTCCCGCAAAGCCCATGTGGGTCAAATTCCTCCACAACCATGTACCCTATGGTTTGGAGTAACTACCAATCTCAACACTCTTGTTGGAAAAATGTAACTAGGTTTTGTTTTCATAATTATCATTGTACTTATGCCATTGTATATCTTATGTAAAACAAAAAGAAGAAAAAGAAAATTTATTTTTCAAGCATGGGTTTCATGCTCAAGTCAAATTATTATTTTATTTCAGCATGTTTTTCATGCTCACTATTATTTGTAATGGTCAAAGTCAAAGGCTTATTTATAGCCTTGAAAAAGAATTTCTTAAATATGTATTTTGCGTCAAAATTGCCTCTAGGTGAAGTCGACCCTGCCCCATAAGACATGTCTATTCGAACCCCTCTGAAAAATACAAATAGAGGGAGAATTGAACTCATTTGGACACATAATTCACATGACTTGTTCTGAAATATCACAGAAGGAAGGAGGTCCAACTTCTGAAATTGACAAGTAAAGAAGGGTTTTCTCTCAAGTTCAAATTTGTGGAAGTTCCACCTTGACACATCTCTTGTTGAAGATTTGTTCCTAATGGTGTACATGTTGTTGGTCTCTTGTTGTTGATGGATTTGCTATGTGGAAGTAGGGTTTGACTTGGCATCTTGAAGGTTGGATTCTTTCTATGGTCATGGGTCTGATCATGGGTCTTGGATATCTCACTTTGATCTGATTCTATAAGAGAATTTTTCTGGGTTTTCCCCTTTGTGGGGTTTTCACCCTAGCTTGGAGCCTATATCTTGTGTTCATTATCTTTTTGTGATCTCCTTGGTTATATTTTGGTAATTGTTTGATGAAAATAACATAATAAAATTAATAAGTAGCCAACAACTTTCACAAGCAATTATCAAAGAAAGGGAAATCTACTTTAATATGCTGACATCATGACTTCTCAACATAGTATCAGAGTTAAGGTTAGAAGAAAGATGCTTGAAGATCACATTCTATTGGCATTATCATAGATTCAAAGTCTGAATTTGAAGATCAACCCAACATCTACTCTTTGTCTAGTATCTGTGAGCTAAAGAAAAAGAGATGATACTACAATAACCCTAGAAGTATTGTAGATTCGAACTTGTGACAACACTTGAAGATCCAAGCTCAAAAAAAAGGTTTAACATATACGTACTTGATCGAGTGTAGAAAGGAGGACTCTATAATGACTGCAATCACAATAGCTCGTAAAATTGCTACCTGCAGCTCACTTGACAAGTTCGTAGGTAATCGAATCGGTATTTTGAATATTCTGAAGCTCTCATTTCTTATGTCAGTAGCTCACGTTTGTTTGACACTTTGACTCAAATATATCTAAGGCTCATATTAAAGTTCTCAATTTTGGCTCGTATTAAAGTTCTTTGTGGCTCGTATGACAAGTTCCCCATGTGGCACTTCATTGTGATAGCCCACTTTGTATATCTCTGGTGATTCAAATTTTATGGTTTGTTGTCTACTCCCTGTAGCCAGCAATATGCTCTGAGGTTCAATCGTTGTGGTTTACAATACACCTTGGCTCACAATTAAAACTCAAAGGCTTGTGTATACTCTGTGGGATGATTATCATGGATTTCACATTTTCTAAATAGTGGCATCTCAATAGTGACATCACATGTTGATACACAATGATCTCGCTCTATATTCTAATAGTTTGTGGCATCAACAATAATGGTTTGTATTACATCACATATATGGCATCGCTCTTTGGCTCGGATCATCGATCGTTATGGCTCACTTATTCTGTAGGCCTCACTATACACAACAACATTTTGATTCTGTCTGGGCTTGCTATACATTGTAACTCTGTGGGTTGCTCTATACACAAGTGGCTCATTGCTTCAGTAGCGCGTTGTTTACATAGCATGGTCATATTACAGTGATCATATTACACAGTGGCTTGTAGCAATGGTTTGGCATCACACCGTATAGTGGTTTCGCATCACATTCATTACTGTGTGGCGTGACTTTGTTAGATCAGAGGCATTGCAATTATTCATTGTTTGGCATAGCCATGTACAGTGACACCACTTAGCATCATCATTTGGCACATGATGGTTTGTGAAGTATGTATATCGACCATGAGACCTCATTTCTATATGATGGACTTCACCGTGTTTAGAAGAACCCTAAAACTTTGTAAAGAACAATAACAATGTATATGAAGTTTTATGAAGCACCTCTATGAGAAGCAGTCATATACATAGATCAAGGACTTACTCCATCAATGAGATCGACCTTAAAGGAATAACTTTTAGGATTAGATCACAATTGCAAGCACAAAAATTTGTATCACCTTGTTTGCAGAAGGGACAGAAACCATGAAGGCCAAGATCTTGAAAAACTGTGACAAAGGACTTTGCAAAAATATCTTTGTAGGTCATAGACAATGAGTGTAGGCACCTGTGTTGAAGACATACATTTGTTGAACGATGATTGGTCTTGACACTTGAAGAAGAACCAAATCTTTGCAAAGAAAAGATAAGGTAAAGTTGCATAGGTATGTATACTTGTTGTGTGCATTTCATGATATGTATCAAGTTCGCTAGCTCATGATGGTCATTTGAAGGATTAAGGATTTGCGTAAATATAGATTAGAGAAAGTGACATAATTGTTGATATGGTAGCACTCCATGTATTTAGTTGAATGCGGAGATTAGATCTTGAGGTCTAGTAACGAAATGCATTAAGGTTTTGCAACATATTTATAGAAGCTTTGCATGATAAATCTTGATGACTGTAAAAAAATCTAGGGTTGTACATCTTACAGTTTGTAACATCTTGAACGTTTTTGATATATAGGGTTCATAAACCCTAGATGAGACTTGGATTGGAAAACCCTAGAAAAAGAAACCCTAACTAATTGCCTATGTTGTAAAAAGAATCTAGCTTTTGAGTTTGACAGGTATGACATCATGATGATATGGAGACAAGGTTGGTGATCAAGTCCAAGATTAAGAGGGAGCTAACCCTCTTCAAAAGGATAGGTACTCTACATTTTGGTTATTACTATTTCATCCTTGTACTTTGGAATTTTGTTCTTTCACAAAGGTTGCATGTCAAGTCTGACTAACATAAGGAAGAAGTAAAAGAACGTGGCAAAGCATTAAGATGGAGAAGAAGAGAATAGTTTGAAGCTTGCATCAAGGAAGTCAATTAGAGGACAAGGAGTTCATTTACCTCAGATGGAAAGAGGGAGTTGTAAAGACCATTATGGATATGGTATTAATTGAAGCTTGCCTCTGATTGGTTCATTCCAAGAACACATTGATCGATGATTGAAAGTTGAAGAGCATAAAGTTGAACTCTATTGCAATATGAAGATAGACCATGCAAATAATAAACAACAACAACAATCCTACACTAGAGGCTATTGTGATCTGACAACTCTGATAATGATGGAATATGGTTTGGCTCCCTGGAAAGACATATTGCAAAAGTATAAACAGAGGCTGGAAAGATAACAGTTGAGATAACTTGTTTTTATGTACCTATTGTTGTGTGGTTTGATCACGGAACACATGGATTGTGTGTATAGTACTATCAATGGCTTGGAAGAGCACAAGTGCAAAATTGATATTTGAAAAGTCAATATTACCTATTGAAGAATATGAAGCAGAACTTTGTTATGAAGAATAGAAGGCATGTGCTAGCAGCTGTGAGGAAGTTTGGCTCCTTAAAGATGACAAATGAACCGTTTGATGATAAAGTTGTTTGATGATTCACAAGATCCAGAAAAGTCGAAGTGTGATATGATGTGATGTTGTTAGGAGCCAAGAAACCTTATCACAGAATGTGAAAGAATTTAGCTTCGTAAAATGTTTGACATCCAAAAAGGTTGAAGCTCAGTTATGATGTAATATGAGAAAGGAGCCCTGCAACTACAAATATATCTCCACAAAAGAACAAGTAGTTGATGTATTCATGAAGTATGAGACCAGCTAAGAATTGCGGTTTTGTCTCCTTTGTTGAGAGGGAGTAAGGATTTCCTCCCTAGTTGAGAGGGAGTCATAGACGACACCATATTCTCCATGTGTCATAGACTAGGCCAAGACTAACAGCAGTAAATCTAGTGCAGGCACTAATAGGGAGAATGGAGGATTGGATAAGCATTTGGGATCGGTACTTCTTGAGGATGGGGAATCCAAGATAGAAGTATGTTGAAAATTGGCAGCTCAGGAATGAATTTCCTTAAATAAAATATCATTTTTGACAATTCTCGAGTGACTTTAAAAAAAATAGAAAGTCATTTATAGCATCTTAAGTATGACTTTCCAAAAATAGTAGATCACCTTGCATCAATTGGTAATCAAGTATAGTTGAAGGAAAATCACTTAACTTATCATTAGTCAATCCTAATAGTTCAATCTCGACTCAATCATCAATATTATTATTATTCAAAGGAATTACAAGTCACCTTACCTTCATCACCTCAATCTCTTCGCACCTCTCTCCTTGACGACTCACATGGCTCTACGCATCTCTCTCTCTCTCTTAATGATTTGTTACACTCTCTTACACACTCATTAAAGACATGGCATATTCCTCTTACACTCATTAAAGGCATGTCATAAAAGATTCCACTTACGCTCTCTTTAATGCATATGTTACAATCTCCTTAACTAAGGCATGCATACCTCTCTTAATGGCATAAGTTATTAAGGCATGTGTTCCTCTCCTTAATGGCATAAGTTACTAAGGCATTTGTTTCTTTGCTTAATGGCATGAGTTACACTCCCCTAAATGGCATATGCTACTGTTCCTCAAGGCATGTGCATTGCTCCTCATTTATGACATGAATTCGTTGCACCTTCTATATCTATGTGTCTCATGTCATCTCACCTTACTACTACTTGTGCATTGTGAAAGAATAATTTGAACTTGAGAGAGAGCGTTGGAGAGACTTGAAGAAGATTGTGAGAGAGAAAGACTTGGAGAGTAAGAGCAAAACTTCGTGAGCCAAGGCTCATTTAGTGCTTCAGTGTTTCAATCTTGATTCAATTGAAGGGAAGGTTGATTCAATGCTTGCATCTGTTGTTGCTACTAGTGATCTTCATGCTATAGCTTGTTAAGATTTGGTTGAACTTACTCATTCTCTTGATCTCTCATTGTACTATGTATTTCTGTTGAATAATTGGTATCTAATAGAAGGAGAATATGGTTTGCTTGTCCCCTTGTGGGTTTTTCCCTGGTCATTGGACCTAAATTCTTTATGTCTCATTTTGTTCTTGATTGTCTTCTATTGTAAATTTGGTTTATGTTCTATCTACAATTGCTTAAATAATATTGCAGCAAAAAGAAGTTTTTGAAATAAGTAATTGTTTCAGCAAAGAACATCAAAATTTCAACAAAGTAGTCTTGTGGACCGACATTCGTTGAGGATTGGCGCGCGCCTCTTCAACATACCCTGTAGCATGAACTACGCTCTTCTCGGAAGTGTCACTGCCACGAGAAGACTCCTACTTCTTCTTCTCCTGATATGCTTTCAGGTCAACACACGATTCCTTCTTGCCAGTTGTAGAAGCACCCTTGCTCCCCATTGACCACGTGCTCTTCTTGGGCTACACATTCTCCCTCTAAACCTGCAAACTCCCGCTAGAACTTGGCTTCCTCTGAACCTCTTGAACTTGCCCCTGCTCTTGCTTTTACACAACTTGTTCCAGTCTGGCAACGATCCCCTTGATGCAGGGCTTCCATTCCTCGATGAACCCTTTCATAGCAATCCTTACCATCTCAAAATCTAAAATATTCTTCGATGGCAACCAGCTCATCACGAACCCAAGACAATCTCCTTGGATACGAAGCCACTCCTTCACCATCCATCATCTTGGTGACCTGCAACTTATCCTTCAATACCAACAAACGATTCTCGTCCATATTCTGGAACAAACCCTTAAGAGCTTTCAACATCTCATGGCCAGTCTTCTTCCCAGATGGATGAGTATCAAAGAATCCTTGACACCATCTTGGTTGATTAGCTTGGCCTTTGTATCCATCTCTTCATACACTTTAAGATTCTTAGGGTCAATTGGTTTCTTGATCTCTTTCTCCGCAAACTCCTAAATCCTATTCACCATTAGAACCAACTTGATCATTTCCTTTCACGGATTATAGTTAGACAATCGTTCCAACATGTCCCCATATCGCAGACCAACCGACAACTTCGCCATTGCTATTAGTCCTTCAACAATAAAACAAACTCCCTCTTGAACTGTGCTCGCTATGCACAATCTAATTCACTGGCCTCTCAAAGCAGCTTTGATGCCATGTTGAATTTCCACTGCACTAAAGAATCTAGGTTTCGGTCTTGCAATCTCTAACACAACCAACTCAAATGCCACAACAAGACTACTTTGCACAGCAAAATAAACACAGAAGTAAATCAACTAGTGCACAATAGACAACTTTTTACTTTTTTCAGCCCAACTTCATTATATTAACAATCTTTAATACAACTGTCAAGGGCTCTAGTACTAGGGATCATGACCCTTATACAAAATCTGATACAAGAATACAACTAGGGTTTAGTGTCAGTCCTTTGACAACCAATCTACCCCGAAAAAGATACAACTAACTAACTTGCTGATATAGCTGCCTCCTCAACTCCTTTTAGTCCACGTACCCTGATGATGATTATTGGTCCTGATGCTTCCAATCTACATCTCTTCCAATCTGCCTCTATCAATGATCACACGTCCTTTAGGTCACTAAACACAGCTCCAACAAGTCTTCCCTCTAGCTGCTCCTTTGTCCACCAAGAATGTCAACACATAGGAACTTTCATTAGTTGTTCACAACTCAGTTTGTGGACAGCTCTTTGGCTTCTCACTTTTTCCTTCCACTAACTGCTACAATGATAACAAATCTAGGGCACGAAGGTTGCCCTTCTTCTCACTAAAGTTGTCCTTCTCCAATAGTGAACTAGGGCTTATACACTAACCCACTAATTGTCTTCTTTTGTCCTTCAAAGAGCCAACCCTTAGGCCAATACCTCTGCTACTCCTAGCAGACTTGTTTTCCTTCACAGGTCTACACTTAAGGCACCAAAGACACCTTCTAACTGCCCTCCAAATAGCCCCTTAAGATGCCCTAAAAATTGTCCCAAGCTGGACCACCAAACACCTAGAAAAATCATCAACAAGGCAGATACATACCTCTGAACTAGGACACTTTCTCTGCCACTAAGCTCAGCCTTGTACAAGCTACAAGATTGAAGCTTTTCGACCTGGTTAGGGCACCAAACCAACCCACAACCAGACCTCAAAATTACCTCCAATCTATGTGTTGACCCCTCCTAACAGACCTTTCTTCCTATGCTAGTACACGACCAACTTCACACAGATATTCTAGCCCTTAAGACCTCAGAGGAGCACTAATCTAGGGCTCGATCCCACCTGCAACATCACAGAAAATCCCTGACCCTTGTTTCCCAAGCAAATCAGCATCCAATGCATGCGCAATTTAGTCCTTCAACCACTTGAGTAGCCTCCTACTCCACTCGGTCGTTACTAGTCACAAAGAGAGACGCAAATACTCTTCTCCTTCACTTTGGATGGACCTTCTTTGGATTCGGCTGCCATAAAACTTCAGATATCTCCCACTATGATGAATTTGCTCGTGCTTGGATTCCTTGATCAAATGTTATCCTCCTCTACTTATATGATCTCATGGGTGTAACGAATAGCCCTTGAAGGTCACCTCTACAAGCCTAGACAACTTGTAGTTCTTGTCACAAGCCCAACTCACACAAATAAAATTATTTTGTCTCATTCAATCAACCTTTTTATAGTTACCCCAGTAACCCCTTGCTCCATTAAGAGTGCTACACACATAACCATGATCAAATCTCCAAAATACCTCCTAGATTGACACCCACAACTTTGGGTGCAAAGCCCACAACTAGGGTACTCTTGCCCACAAAGCCCATGTGGGTCAAATTCCTCCATAACCCTATACCCTAGGGTTTAGTGTGTACCTCCCAAGCTACCAATCTCAACAACTAGCTCTAATGAAGACACATGAATTCTTTTTGCATCCCAAGGAGTATTTCCCTACCTTGAAGAATACCCTCTTTGACTTGGCATTTATTATTATTTTATTAGAGTAGTCAAGGAGTTGTCAGGCAACCCATTTATCCAAGAAGGAAAGCATATTCAAAAATTTGTTCATGCTAAAGAAGAAATGTGGCTTTTTGGACTCTTTTCATAATCTATTATTAATATTTATTTGAAAATGGAAGAATATAAGGTTCTCTACACTATTCTAAAAAATATTTTATTGTAAAATTAGTTGAGCAAAGATGGCTATAAAAAGATGAGCTCGCTCAAATTGCAAAGCGAAAAGAAAAATCCTGAAGAATACTAATGTAGGGTTCTCTCAATTGTGGCTAGGGTTTTTCCCTAGCCATGCACGCAATCCCATGTGCTTTGATCTAGCCTCGTATGGCCTCTCTCTTCTTCAAGATCAATGTTTCCAACTTCTTTTGGGGCTTCAGTTCATTGTTGCTCTTTCCTCCCTGGTGGCTTTATTCCAAGCCCAGCAATAGCTATCTCCATCTCGCCAATGCCCCCTCCTTTGGTTTGCCCAGTTCTCACTCAGAAGCCCATCATGGTGCCTTTGGGAAGTCTAGAGCAGTAAATTAGCATAAATCGTGTTCTTTGGTTGCCAATATGGCCAATGATTACAAATTTAGTTCTCTTCCTCCTAATGGTGATATGGATGAAGCTTATTTCAACAATATTATAAAGAATGTTCCTTGTTCTCCTCGTCTTATCATTCATGAAGCTCCCACAATCACTATTCCCATACTGGAAGATTTTGCTTTTCAGGATACCGTTGACCATTTAAATGGGCTTGCCTGTTATTTAAACGGCCTATGGCCTTGCTTAATTGATTTGCATAAATAAATTTCAATCTCTTGGAAACCTCGTTTAAAGAAGAGGCCTTCATTTACCCCTATGCAAAAGGTTACTTCATTGTTGAGTTTGATCTTGCTGAAAATGGGAATTTGATTTTAAACTCTAGTTCTTGGCTTTGGGGAAACTCAAGTTTATTTATGAAACCTTGGACTTGCTTCCTTCAATCCTCTAGTTGATTTTCTCTCCTCGACTCCTATGTGGGTTAGACTCCCAAATATACCTCTACATTTCTAGGGTTTTGTCTCTCTTTGAGCCATTGGCAGAGCTATTGGAAGATATTACCATAGAAGTAACAAAACAAAGAGATGGAACACCATTACATATGCTCACATATGTGTTGATATGGACTTTAGCAAAGGGTTTCCTGAAGAAATAAATTTGCGAGGTGAGAACTACTCTTGAACCCAAAGATTAGATTATGAACTTTGAAACAGGGCAACTATCAACAAGTTGCCCAAAAGGGCCAAGGACAGCGAAGAAGCAACAACGAAGGCCAACCTAGTAGATTGGAGCTAAGGAAGAACATCAACTAACTTCCAAGCAATATCCATCTAAACTAGGCCCTCCTATAGAAGAAAGAAAACCAAATTCAAAAGAAATTACTAAAACCTTGGTGCAGATTGAACAGTCAAGGGATATTCCCTCAAATGAAAACCATTCATCTTAGCAAGATCTGGCACAACAAGGATTAGTGGAATCCCATAATGTAGAATCTATTCACGCAAGTTGGGTAGATCAGGTTGAATAAGACGAGATAGAAAGGAAATTAAAACCCTTGGATCCAAACAAATTGGGAAAAGCAAGAATAGCAAGGACCTCATCAAATACAAAGCATATTTGGTTAACAATGGTAAAGAATCCCCTTCAATGGCACAACCAATGTTGACAAGAGGTTGGGCCTATAAAACAACTTAGTCATGCAGTTTTTTTGTTCTTTACTGTGTCAACAATTTGTCAGAATTTACACATGTAAGAAATATAGGGATGAAGTCTTTGTTGTCACATGTAGTTTAAGCTTTTGGCAAATAAGGAACTATTAGAGAATCTAGTAGGGCAACAAATAAGGCAATTCTCCTATCTTTAATATCTATTTGTGAATTTATGTTAGCTTCATATTCTTCTTTATCAGATTCCTTTCATCAAACAATAGTCAAGACCATAAATCATGAAGATCATAAAAGACAATGGGCACAAGATGTAGGCTCCAAGCCAAGGCAAAACCTCTCCAAGGCGAAAACCCAAAAATAATTTCTTCTCTTCTTATAGAATCAGATCAAATGAGAAATCCAAAACCCAAATACCAAGATCAAGTCCACTCACAAGCCCCAAGTCAGCCCTCCTTCCAAGTTTTTCCTACAAGTCAAAGTCTCCACAAGTCAATGATGGTCAAACCCTTCCAAAATTAGTCAAACTTCAAATTTTGACCTTTGCAACAAATTTTCGGCCTCCTAGAACAAACTTACAATTTTCAGCCCTCTTGTAATGCTAAAATTTCGCACATGTGGGAGTTTTTAGGGAAGATTCTCTACCTCTTTGACCTTGCTTTCTCTCTCCTTGACTTTGACTTCTTTCCTTGTCTTTTTCGCTGATTTTCCCCTTCCTTTTTCAAGAGATCGAACTTGCTTCATGTGAATACCAAATGAGGTCGAGCTACTCTTATATATACACATCTAAGGAGGTCGAATTGCCCCAAACAAGGTCGACTTGAAGAGGCAAGGCCGACTTGGTCTTCTAGGGACAAAAATGATATTTTGACTCCAAACAAAATTCTCTTTCCATTATCTTATCAAAGTCCAAATGGGACTTGACTTCTAGACTTATGACAAATATTCTTTTGACTTAACAAACCCTAGAAGCATGAAGAACATGCTTGGTCTAGAAGACAAATCAACTTGAGCATGATACCCATGCTTAAAATAATAATTGTTTTTCTCCTTTTTACAAAAATATACAATGTCATAAGTACAAAGGTAATTATGAACACTGAATCTAGTTACATTCTTCAACACTCCCTCTTAAGTAGGGAGGTATTCATAATTACATAACCAGTACAAGGATTCTCTCAAACAGAAATATTCTCATAAGAAGAGTTGCATTGATAAGCCATTCTCAAGGATCTACATCATAACCACCATTGTCAACATAGCAGGGCCTTGACTAACAAGCTCTATCTCTCCACTAGATTAGAGCACAATGCTCGAAGGTTTTATGTGAGACAACACACTACCTCTCAAGGCACACACCCCATCTTGATGTTCACTAGGTATGTCTTTCAAAAGCTATTCTTATCTTGATTTCCTAATCCTCAAAGAATGTTGGTCCTCTTCGACCACTCTTATCGTGGATACCCTGTCCAATCCTCAGAGTGTCGGTCCACGAGAGTACTACCTATCTTGGATTCCCAATCCTCAAGGAGTACTAGTCTCAGATGCTTATCCAATCCTCCATTCTTGCTCCTAGCGTCTTCATTAAACTTACAGTTGTTAGCCCTAGTCTAGTGCATGACACATGGAGAATATGAAGTCTAACCTCACTCCCTCTCAACCAGGGAGAGATTACTCACTCCCCCTTAAACATGAGGAGATTCCTTACTTCCTTTCAATTAGGAAGACATAACCACAACCTCTTTAGCTTGTCTTAAACTTCATTAATACATCAACTACTAGTTCTTCTATGGACATCTTCAAGTAGTAGCAGCATGGCTCCTCCTTTCCTCTGCATTTCATCACATTGAGCTTTTACCTTCTTGGATGTTATGAAGCCAAACGTTTTCTTCAATCTATGACAAGGTTCAAGCCATCAAATTTTCATATCACTTTAATCGTCTTTAATGTCAACAAAGGCATTATATCAAACCAATCAATGTAGATCTAGACATAGCTTCCTCTATCTATCGAGAAAGTGATCTTCCTTGCCATATAAACATGATCATCAAGTTCTCTTTTGTATTGCTACCTTTCTCTGCCAAGATGGTGCACACATCCTAGCCATATAATCTTCTAAGGATTACCAAAGTCATTCACTCAATCCATGTATTCTTTGAAATGAATTCAAACAAGACAGTGGTAGATACATTGTCTCCATTGTCATGCAACACACCCTTCCAGGTAGCAAATTCATATCCCCAACTAGATAATCAATATCAAATCAATACGAATCTTGATGGCCCTTTTTCTTCAAGATCAACATCCCTCTGTATGGTCTTTTCTTAAAATCTTTTTCCCACGTCGTCAATCATTAATTATTTTACTCATGGAATGAATCAGCGAGCTTTAATAGCTTCTTCCTTGAAGTTGTCACTGCCAACCTTCTTTCTTTCTTCAAGAGACCATAATGGATGTTGAACACCATCGTCATATCTAATTGTTCATGTCATGCCACTATGTTACGAATAATCATGTAGAAGAGTCTAGTTCTCAAGACATACCATACTCATGCTTTCACGGATTGAGTAACCATATATGAGAGTTCTAACATTACTCTATCCTAATCAAGACATATCATGCTCATATTATTGAGCATATTTTTGCAACCAACTCTTCCTACAATATTCTTGTAGACATGAATTCTACTTTCTAGTGAAGAGCTACTAAACATGCATACCTCTTCTTTTCATACAACCATCTAGTCATTCTTCTTTTTGAATGAGCTTACTTCTATCCTATTCGAAGATAAGTCTTCTTTTCAAGAAAGAGAAAGGCTTCAAATATGCCTTTCATACAACAACTAGACCATCTTTATGCATTCATCCTTCAAGACCATTCCAAACTAAGTGGAATATATACAATTCATGTCATAATGCTTTTTCCAAATCTTGAAGAACCTTCTTTTAATGATGGTTCTTGTTAAAGGACCCCGATGATCCTTTCTACAAAATGACTACCTCTAACATTATGTTAGAAAATACTTGAAAGAATTGTGATGTGTATAAGATGGTCCAAATCTTTTCATTCTTGCTAGATAGATGACTGCTTCCAAAGCAAATTTACTATGTAGACTCTAATTCTTCTACTATCATATGCTTCCTTCTATGATGCCATGCTTCCTTTCATGATGGCATAAAAATCAAGACTCTTCTAGAGAATGCAACGGTGCATACTACTCTAACTGCTACTTTCTAATAAAACAAGGACAAACTGCAAATAAACCTGACAGAGGTGGAGTTCCTTCAATAGTATAGATCCTTGAGATCTTGACTTTTCTAGCTCTTTTCAGGTTCTTCATTTTCTTCAGCTATGTGAGCTCCACTCATTCCTTCCTCTTATTGTTTTTCTTGTTGTTAGGACAATCCCTCTTAAAATGTCCATATTCGTTGCACCCATAGCATTGTATCTTGGACATATTTTGTTTTCCTTTAGACTTTCCAAACTTCCTTTCTTCTTCTTATATTTTACTGGGCAAAGGCTTGAGACTTTTCATTCTGTTTGGTGTCATCTTTTGTCTTCAGTCTTGTTTCTTCCAAGATACATTGAGCCCATAGTTCATCAAAGGAAGTAGTATCTTTTCTTGAGTAGACACTAGTTACAAAATTGCTCCATTCAAGTGGCAAAGCATTTAGCAAACAAGTAGCGATTTCTAAATCGAACATGACTTCCCCAAGCCCTTGCAATTGGTCCCTCAATTGTGAGATCTTCATAAGATATCTGGCCATATCTTCATTCTTTGACATCCTTGTTTTATATAGTTGATTCCTCGAGGATATTTTTTGACTTGAGGTACTTATAGAGTACAATTTCACCAACTTATCATAGATTGCTTTAGATGTACTCAAATTAGCAACAAAGGGAATGAGATGATCCTTTATAGATTCAATAAGGATCCTTAGTGCTCTCACTTCTCCCTTCTTGTATCTTGTTAATTCTTGAGTCTTCTCTTTTTATGATTTAGTAATTTCGCCAAGAATATAGTCCATGATTTCATTTTCTATGAGCACCAAATCAATCCTTTTCTTCCATGCTAGGAAGTTTGTTGAACCACTGAGCTTATTGCTTTCCTTGCAAAACAAGGTCATTTGATTTGCAAAATGAGAAATGGAAGATAATATGGTACTTACTTGTCAAATGAGTGTCCTTCTAGATGATGCCTTTCCTTGAAGCTTTCAAGAACCTTCAAGAGACTTTAAAGATGTCCTTCAATAGCAAAGAGCCTTCAAGAGAGAAAGATAGATGTTCTTCTTCAAGATGATGGAGTGCACTTGAGAGCCTTCAATGAGAGCTTATAGATTTCTTCCTTCTAGGTCAATAGATCCTCTTCCTTATGCCCTTCCATGTGTCAAATGATTTCCTTTGATAAGCAACTTCCTCTTATGTCAACAAGAATGATCTTCAAGTTGTCTTCCTTTTACCTTAGCCCTGAGACCATGTTGGAGAATCAAGTAGGGCAACCAATAATACAATTCTCCAATCCTTAATAACTACATGTGAACTTATGTTAGATTCTTATTATTCTTTATTCGACTCTTTTCATCAAACAATCAATATCATAAAAGACAATGGACACAAGATGTAGGCTCTAAGCTAGGCTAAAACCCCTCCAAGGGGAAAACCCAAAAAGAATTTCTTCTCTTCTTTTAGAATCAAATAAAATGAGAAAACCCAGAACCAAATACCAAGACCAAGTCCACTCACAAGCCCCAAGTAAACCCTCCTTCCAAGTTCTTCCAACAAGTCAAAGTCTCCACAAGTCAACGATGGTCAAACCCTTCCAACATTGGTCAAACTTCAAATTTCGGTCTCTGCAACAGAATTTCAGCCTCCTGCAACAGACCTAAATTTTCAGCCCTCCTGCAACTCTAAAATTTCACATTGTGGGAATTTTTAGGGCAGACTCTCTTCTTTGACCTTGCTTTCTCTCTCCCTGACTTTGACTTCTTTCCTCCTCTTTTTCGCTAATTTTCCTTCTTTTTCAAGAGATCAAACTTGTTGATGTGAATACCAAATGAGATCAAGTTCCTATTATATATACACATCTAAGGAAGTCGAATTGCACCAAAAAGGGCCGACTTGAAGAGGCAAGGTTGACTTGGTCTTGTAAGACAAAAATAACATTTTGAATCAAAACAAAACTCGGTTTCCATTTTCTTATCAAAGTCCAAATGGGACTTGACTTCTAAAATTATGACAAATATTCTTTTGACTTGACAAACCCTAGAAGTTGTTAGAAAATCAGAAAGGCAGAAAGATTATCTTATGTTGATAGTTACTTGTGATATTCTTGTAGTCTTATTAACTTTCATTATGCTCTTCTTTTATCTTCTTTTCATCAAGCAATCATCAAATCAAAACATGAAGATCAACGACACTAGATGTAGGCACTCAGCCAACATTAAAACCCCTCTATAGGGGAAACCCGGCCAAACTCTTCCACTAGTAAATCAAATTGAGATAAACCAAGAATTTAGACCTGACCGAAAGACCTTCCTCACTCCACCAAGTCAGCCCTCAAACTGTCCTTCCAGACTTCAAAGATCAAGTACAACAATACCGCATCAATATTGAATCGAAGGCATAATTTTGGCCCAACTACTTATGACTGCAACCCTACAACTTTGGCCCTCCTGCAGCTCCTGAATTTCGCATGTGTGGATCAAAAGAGAGAGAAAATGAACTCCAAATTTCTTTGCTAGGGTTTTTCTCATTCATCCTTGACTTTCACACCTTCTTTTCTTCTCTAGCAATTGCAGATCAAACTTGTTGTGAATGTGCTCCAAATGAGGTGGAGTTGTTGTCTTTATATAGTGGATTTTCCCTGCTAATTAGGCTGACTTGTCCAAGTTGAGGTCGACCTGGTGGAGGAGGCCTAAAAGACTTATCTAAAGACTGACACTAAAATAAATTTATTTTTTGATAGACAATGCCTAATAAGGGTCTTTTGCAGGATGACAAGGGCAAGGACTCTCGACATAAACCCTAGAAGCCTACAATGGAGGCTTTGACCTAAAAATCATTGACCCAATCATGAAACCCATGCTTTAATAAGTTAATTTCGTTTACAATAAAAATTAATTTTTCTTTCTTTTGACAAATACCTTACATTATGACTTAAATACAATTACGAAAACCGACACTAGTTACATTTTTCAACACTCCCTCTTAACTAGTAAGGTATTCATAATTACTTATATACAAAGGTACATGGAAGATCTCAAAATGATATGCTCTATGAAGAGTCACAGCACACACAGTGCTATAGATTAGATCCCTAACCAGGGTACTCTAATCACGTGGGACTAAGTTGTACTCAAGCTTTGGCCACTCTAAGTACCATTAGGCTTTTAAGCTCTAGCGCCAACCCAGGGATCTAGGCGTGTATCCAAGGTTAGATCTCCAAGAACGACGCCACCCTCTGTTAAGTTATGGTATGTTCTATGCTTATAACAGTTTACTTCTTTTTCTTATTATATTTCACAGATTAGCAATCACATGTACATAAAGTAAAGTGCAGATAGAACATTAAACGATCGACAGAAAACAAGCCAAGACAAGAGACACAAGATGTGGTGGCTAGCCAGAGACAAACCCCACAATGTGTGGGGAAACCCTTTGATAAAATCTTCTTTTATCTTCAATAATTCAGCAAGAGAAATAGTACAATAAATCTGATTCATATCAGCAGTAGCAAACCCTAGATCAGCAGCATCAGCATTAGCGGCTTCATTATCAAACTAGGGCAGACGATATCTCACAAACCGATCGTTGGATTGACTTCATTCCACCACCAAAAGTTCCAGCTTCCAGAGGACGTTCAGATGAACCTACAACGCAGTTTAGATGAGGAGATCTTTATCTTCTAGGCCACACAGGTCAATCTTCTGCAATTGCAGCTTCAGTTTTAGCAGTTTCCGGCTTCAAACTAGGGCAGTCGATATCTTGCAAACCGTTCATCGGATTGACTTCATTCCACCACCAAAAGTTGCGGCTTTTAGAGGAGGTTCAAATGAACCTACAGCGCAGTTCCAAAGAGGAGATCTTCTAGGCCACGCAAATCAATCTTTGGATCTGCAGTTGCAGCGTCAGGTTCAATAGCTTCCGGCTTCACATGTGCGAGAGAGAGACCCATTTCTGCGCAGTAGAGAAGAGACTCATTTCTGCGCGCAGTAGAGAGAGAGATGTGATGAGAAGAGTGCAAATGGGGAAAAGTCCTCTTATATTTATATACAACGTTGGTGTTTGAATAGATGCAACTGTTGGCCTTCTGAGCCTACATGAGTTGTAGGTCAGCTTGATACTAATTCCATAATCAAAATAAATTCATATCTCCATGAATACTTATCGGAATCGGATGATCTTTATATCAATCCTACACCTCTCGACGAGAGGAATCTAATAAAAATATTATCAGCCATGAATAAGATGACCCACATGAAGTTTTGCCCTGGTTGCCAATTTTAACACCCTCGCTACTTTGAGATCTAGACATCAATACATAGGTCAGCCAGATGTCCTCCCAAGCATCTTGTTGCCACAAGATGCTTCATCTCTCCTTATCAACTAAATAAGATATATCCACCAATCCAAGCATGCTTCAAATATTCAATCTTTTCACGAAAAGATCCTTCACAATCACAACCCCAATCAATAATAAACCTTCCAATATATGTACAAGTAAACACAAGCCTCCAAGGTCCTCAATCATTCTGATGCTACTTATATCAACATCAAGTTATCCAAATACAACTTGTCAGAAGCTTTCTTTCACTTCTTTAGTAGCACCAAATACAACCTCAATACTTTTCAAATCTTTTGTTTGCAAATCCATCTATAGTACTTTCATTCATTCGTCAGTTTCATTCTTTCTTCAAGATATTTACTTATGATTGTCATAATATGCCCTCCCTCTTAATTGGGGAGATATACCCTTTCTTCTAGTCAAGCTCCCTTATGGAGATCAACAGCTACCTTCTTTTATAACATTGGAGAAACCTCAACCTTTCAAGGCTTCATTCTCTCTCATGGCATCAAGGTCATCTTGATCATCATCATTCTTGTAGCTTCCTTTATCATGCTCATCATTATTATCATCTTCAACATCTTGAAGATTATGTACTTGCAAAAATTTAATAGCAAGTACAATGAAATACAAATATATAGAAGCATGAAGTCAACTATATCAAATTCACGTCATTACAATGGAAGCATCCAAACATTCAAATTTTAGACATCAAATACCTAACGCTAGTTAGGTTCATAATCAGCGAGGGTTACATCTTTTATATACTAGACTTCAAAATCTTCCTAGGATTTTGTCATAAACCCTAGACTCCATCTTTGAGACATAGAGCGTTAGATATCAGCAACTCTATCAAAATATCAATCTAATCATAAAGTTTCAACAATGTGCTTTTAGAATTACATGTCAAACTCTACAAGGGTTTGTTGCAAACCCTAGAATTTATCATCAATAATCGAAAGCAATATAATTATAGGGTTTCATTATCATGCCCTAGAATATAAATCTCTACTAGGGATTTGTTATATACATTTCTTACACATCAACAATCAAGATAGCATACTAGCATATACATATCTAGGGTTCGATTATTATGCCCTAGCATCTCATATCAATATTTACTAGGTAAACCCTAGATATAAACATCAAGACATCAAAATTAGATATATAATTTTGACCATGCTAGGATTCGATCATACAAAAGAATATACACCTAGGTTTTCTATCCTAGGATCTTACTATAACTATTGCAAGGGTTTTGTTCATAAACCCTAATTCACCAAATCCTAAAAATCTGGGGTTTCATTATACAACCTAAACATTAACAACAAACCCTGAAGACCTAGGGTTTTTACCACAACATTACAAAGACCCTAAACTTCAAAAGAATAGGATTTCATCATATGTTCTAGACTTTATCAACAAACCCTAGAAGGGCATGGGTTTCATAATCAACATTGACATAACCTTAGATCAAGAGGCTAGGGTTTTTAGTGAACCCTAAAGATTAGGGTTTCACAAAAATAAACAAATGACAAGAGATGGTGTAGCAAGGATAGATTATATATGTTAGGTCCCTATAATACTAGTGTTTCACAAAAATAAACAAATGACAAGAGATGGTGTAACAATGATAGATTATATATGTTAGGTCCCTATAATACTAGTGTATACCCCAATTATTATTGTCATTGTAGCCCCTTATTGTTATTGTTGTGCCCTTGTTGTCTCCATATTGTTATTATTGTGCCCCATAGAACGTTATTAGTGGGCCCTTACATTACTATTGTTATGTCGGCTCTAATTATATTGTGACCCCTTAGACTCCTATATATAAAAAGGGGGTTTTGTCATTTGTATCATCCAAGAATTGTTCATTTGTGTATTGTAAAGGAGGTTGCCAACTCAAAGAGGCTAATTTTGAAGTCGTTGACCTATCTCTTATTCTATTTTGTGAATTGGTTGCATAACATTTGGTATTAGAGCTTTGGATTCTAGGGATTCGCTACTTCAAACAAGTCATCATGGCATTTTTGCTATAACTTTTTTTCTACGAAGCTTCAGATGTTGAAATTAAAACCCATTTGAACCAAAATCTTGGTTAACCTCTTGTACGAATTTCAGATCTTGACTCGCTATATTTTCAGAGATATGATCCAAGGAAGCTAGGGTTTTTGCAGACTACAGAATTTGATCTCAAACAGGTGACCTTGAGAAAATCGTCATAACTTTCCTTCCAAGCATCGGATTCAAATTTCGTAAGTGACAAAAAGAGGACAGACTGTAATTTGTTGGGTATCGTTTTCAAGGCCGAAGGTCGAAACAGAAACGTGCCACTTTGTACAAGTTCATTCTACTAAACCAGTGTATAATCAGGTCATCGTGGGATATTGAACATAACTCTTTCTTGGAGAATCCAATCTCGATCAGACTTGTTGGGTTGGAAAGAGGACTCAAAGGGCTACCACAAGACATAATTTCGGACCTTGGAGATCCGAAATTACAGAGCTATATCAGATTCAATATCCAGCGCTCCTACAATGCGAAAAAAAAGGTGTAGGTTTTTTTAAAATTTGCACAAGTTTTGTTTGAGAAAGTAATTTGAACTGATTCAAAGGGCATTGAGAAGCATAATTATCATTAATTGATCACCCAAAAAAGGAAAATGGAAACAGCTAGTAAGCAACCCAAAATCTCTATTATGACACATGAAGAAGAGGAAGAAATGAGACATGACATATCAAAATTACGACACCAAGTGCAACAAATTTCGCTCTCACAAAAAGTAATTGAAGCTAAGATGGATGATTTGAAGAAAGACATGGAAGGTTTGAAGGAAGGTTTGAAAAAGTTGCTACAAGAAAGGCTTCCTAATGGCGAACAGGTAGTAGAGGAAACTCATGATGAGAACAAAAGAAATGTTAGTCATGATTTCATAGATTCTAACGTTGGATTGAAGAACCACCATGTTCCAAAGATCAATAAGAGGAACTTTGATGGCAAGGATCCCATAACATGGATACTACAGATGGAGCAATATTTCGATCTTCATAATGTGCAAAACACACAAACAGTACGCATTGCAACTTTATGTTTGGAACTCAATCAGTTTGTATGGTATCGATGGCTTTGCTCTTGAAAACAATTTATGACTTGGTCAATTTTTACGAAAGAAATGATAGCACATTATGAGGATACAAAGAGCAACACCTTCTTTATCCAATTGATAAATCTCAAACAAGAGTTCAATGGTGGAGCACATTGAGGACTTCCAAAACTTGAATATAAGGGTAAATGTTATTCTAGAGGAGCATAGGATTGGTGTGTTCATAGGGACTTTAAAGGATAACATCCAACATGACATTCGCCTTTGGGATCTTGATCCATTGGAGAAGGCATTCAAGTTGGCAAGAAAAATTGAAATCAAAGTTATGGCAACAAAGAAGCCTACCGATCACAACTATAAAGATGGAAGTGTTGTTGTCCCTAGCCTTCCACAACCTACAAGGTTGACACCACAACAATTGCAAGAAAAAAGAGCAAATGGGCTTTCTTACAATTGTGATAGCAAATACACTAAAGGTCACAAGTGAAATGAGAAGAAATTATTTCACATAGATTGTCAAGAGAAAAAAAAGGAACAAAAAACGTCAAAAGAAGATGATATACACCAGGAACCAACCCTAGAGAAAGAAATGAATCTTGTAATGCATTGGCAAAAAATACCACTCAAATTCTCAAGATAGAAGGACATATCAAGAAGAAAAAGGTAATAGTGTTGATTGATTCGATTAAGACCCATAATTTTATTCATTGCAAGATAGCCAAGGAATTGAATTGCTTCCTATATCCAGCACCAGACTGTGAAGTGATGGTTGCAAATGGAGGAACCATAAATTGCTTTGGAAAGTGCCATAATATCAAGCTATCCATGGGAGAATATGTATTGAATAGTCCAATGCTTTCCATTCCAATGGGTGGTATTGATGTTGTACTAGGAGTCCAATGGCTGCAATCTTTGGTTACCATAGCTTTTAATTTTCAATAACTTTTCTTGAAAAAAAATTGGGAAGGAAAGGAAGTAGAATTAAGGGGTATCGTAGGGAAACCAGGAAAGATAATCAGAACTAACGAAATGACAAAGCTTCTAAAGAAAGAACAACGGGGTGTAATCGCACAATTATGTTCACTAGAGGTTCCCACATTGAAATCATCTATTTCTCTAAATCTCCAAAAATTCTTAGACAATCATTCCAAGATATTTGAGACTCCCAAAGGCCTCCCACCTATTCGTGATCATGATTGTGCTATTCATTTGATTCCAAGAAGTGTTCCTCCAAAGATCAGGCCTTACAGATATCCTTATGCCCAAAAAAGTGAAACTGAACATATGGTTGCAGAAGTGCTAAATGTTGGTATAATTCAACCTAGTCAAAGTTCTTTCTCTGCTCCAGTAGTATTTGTGCACAAGAAGGATGGATCATGGCGCATGTGTTCAAATTATAAGGGGCTCAACAAGCTCAATATTAAAGATAAATTTCTCATTCATGTCATTGATGAATTATTAGATGAATTACATGGAGCAATTTACTTCACCAAGTTGGATCTGCATTCAAGATATCATCAAATCAGAATGAAGACTGAAGACATTCCGAAAACAGCATTTAGAACTCATGAGGGTCATTATGAATTTTTAGTCATGCCTTTTGACCTTACCAATGCACCTTCTACATTTCAAGGTTTGATGAATTCCATTTTCAAACCCTTCCATAGAAAATTTGTGTTAGTATTTTTTGATGATATACTAATCTACAGCAATTCTTGGAAGGATCATATTCAACATGTTGAAAGGGTGCTCAAACTATTGGAGGAAAAACAATTATATGCAAAAACCTTCAAATGTTTCTTTCACGTACAAGAAGTGGAATATTTAGGTCATATTGTATCTCATGAAAGTGTTAAGGTAGACCCTAGCAAAATTAAAGCCATTAAGGAATGGAAAATCCCCACATCCCTAAAGCATCTGCGAGGATTTCTCAGGTTGATAGAGTATTATCGCAAGTTTGTTAAGAATTATGAGAGAATAGTAGCACCTCTAACAACATTACTGAAGAAAGATGCATTTTCATGGACTCCAGAAGCAACAAAGGCCTTTGAACATCTCAAAGAGGCAATGTGCCAAGCACAAGCCTTAGCTACGCTAGACTTCAAAAAAACCCTTACAAAATAGGATGATACAATATCATTTTTTGTTATCTTTATTATTCTTAGTTCATTCTTGAGACTAGCTATCTGAGCAATATTCTTGATGGTAAACAACTTGGAGAGGGCTTCATACATTTCTTGTGCAAAATCTATATTGGATATATATTCAATTCGATTGTGTTGAAGAATGTAACTAGGTTCGGTCTTCATAAATGTATTTGAGTCATTATGTAATGTACTTGTCAAAAGAATAAATAAAATTATTATTATTATTATTATGACTTATTAAATCATGGGTTTCATGCTTGGGTCATCATGTTTTAGGTCAAAGTCCCCATCGAGGACTTCTAGGATTTATTCTGAGTTAATAGAGTCATTGTACTTTTAAAGAGACCCTTCTTGGGCCCTTGAATCATGTAAAAAGGTTTATTATTGAGTAAGATGATTTATGTAACCTCCACACTAAGTCAGCCTAATGGAGATCAAGTCGGCCTAAAGGACACCAATTCCACGTCACCTAGACCCTATAAATAGAAGGAGATCGAATTCATTTGGAGTATCTCATCTTAAGCAAGTACGATATCTCTAGTGAACCTAGAAAAAGTGCAAAGTGGGTCAATGAAGTCAAAAGAAGTGTGAGTTGGGTCAATGTCAAAGAGAAAAGGAAAATCTAAGTTTTGATGGTACTCTCTCTCTCTTTCATGCCCTTTTTTTGGGAGATCTAAGTCTTTCAAGTGTTGTTCCTGCGAGTTGCTACTAAGTTGTTGCATAGTCGAAGTTGTTTGGAGAGGAAGTGTTGCTGCAAAGGGGTTAGAAGCTCTGGAAGGGCTTACTTGGTGTAGAGGGATGTCTAGGTTGAAGAGTCTCAAAGAAAACTATTGAAGGAAGAGAATTTTTTTACTAGCTTTTCCCCTCAAGAGGGGTTTTACCCTGGCATAGTGCCTACATCTTGTGTCTTCTGTTTTTGTAATCTTCATAAGTTCATACACACATAATACGGTAATTGCTTGATGAAAGAAAAGATAATAAAGAAGTAAAAGAAGCCAACATAACTCACAAGTAATTATCAAGAAAGAGGAATCAAACACTTAATCTACTTGCAACGACTAGTTGGCTTGATACCTGTCAAATTAATCTCAACTGTTCATAAAGATTTAATTAATCTTTAATCATCACCATCAAAATTTTTATTTTTGTTTTTGAGGAAAAACGATTTTTTCATTTAATTGATTTTTAATTAACTCAAAAGTAATTATTTTGAGTCAATTTCCTCAAAAATTTGACTTTGACTTAACCACCAAGACCCAAGGGTCCAAAATGTATTGATTTCTTCATATTCCCTTAGTCAAGGACCTCCAAAAATTAACCTCTTTAAAACCCACGGATTTCACCATTGGAGAATTTAATTTTGCCTAAGACACAAAATTAAAATTAATTAAATTTTTGGTTTAGGATTTGATTTAATTTTGCCAGAAAATTTAATTAATTGACTTATGAGGAGATTAATAATTTTCCCAACCCTCTAATATTTAGCCATGGTGTCTAATTATGAGGGACCATGCACTAAATATTTTTTACATGAAGATTTTACAATTTAATACATGAAGGGGGAACACCCATTCGTCATAGACCCTCAAATATCTACCCAATTCTACAACTCAAAATATGATCCAAAAGACCAAGTAATTTGTAATAAAATAATCTAGCCAATTAGCTAAGATTATTCCCAAATTACTTTTACGAAGACTCGATAAAAAACACTAGGACACACTTAATATCTTGATGACAAAATCCACCCTAGCTTTGGGGTGAGGTTGGAGGGAAAAATTATGTCAATCACTTGTGTCTAGAGACAGATGAATCAATGAGACAAAAAATCTCCTAGGGTAGAAATCGTCACCAAAATATTATGCTTACCTAGGTTGTTACATACATGATGGTCTTAATAAGATCATTTACATTATAACCATGCAGAATGGATTTACATCTTTAACAAACTGTCGACTAATGATGAAATATGAATGCTACGAACACTTTGAACATGATAGATCCCCTTTGCGAAAAAAATGGGTGCACGGTTATGGGGTCGTTGACACAGAGTGGTCGACATCTGGCTCTACTTAGAGACACATTGCTTCATCGAAGGAATGTGAGAATCCAGAATTTGCATCCAAGCAACACACAAGATTACATAAGTAGCATCCATCCAAAATTCATCATATAACATTAAGTACATGAAAATAAAAGCTCTTCGTTTATCAGCTATTCTACTAATCATGAAAAGTAAATCTAATCCTAAAACAAAAATAAAATATTGAAATGACAAGGTGTAGGGTTAGAAATACAATACAAAGGATGCCCTGTCGCACTAGATGTGTTCAATATAGTGCATATAGAGCATTTGCTTGCTTTCTGGCAAATCTGTGGGTTGATTTTCGGATGTGCCATGCCCGATCCTGCATATCATAGGACTTTGTCTTATCCGAAAATCAAACTCCTCTCCGCCATTAGATGCATCAAATCGCTTCCTTCTGCTTTTCTTTTTTTTGCTCTTCTTTTGGGTGGGGGTTGTGATGTCAACAATGAGACCACTATAGATTTATTGTCCTCATCTTAATGATGTTTGGACGAAAGATCTAAAGAATCTGAAGTATGCCCAATCTTATTCTGAATATACTTTGTTAATGGTGATACATAAGCATGGTCTTCCTTAACCAAAGTCGACTTGTCCTTAATGGAAAAAGTAACCTCCTTGCGACGAGATGGGAAATGCTTTGGTGGACTAGGAGATCTGTGAGTCGTGACAAACCCTTTGTGCTTTGGTCTAACTTGAAATATCAAAACTTGTGAGTTTTTCATCATTTGCAGCTTATCATGAAGAGTGGTATTTTCGATTCTGATGGCATCAATCTGGTTAGAGTGTTCAACCTTCATAGCATTGATTTCCTTGGCATGGCTTTCCTCCATGGTCAATAATTTATTCTGAAGACATATTTGACTAGCTTCCATATCTTTTATTAATTTCACTTGCTTCTCCTCCATGGCTAACAATCTGTTCTAAAGAGAAATCTGACAGACTTCCATGTCCTTCATCATTGTTTTGTGATTTACTTGAATAGTACTCATTTCTTTCTCATGATGATTCTACATGTCAGTCCTCATAGCCTCCATCTTTTGAGCACACTTTTCTACTACGGTGGCTATGTGATCAAAGTGATTAATTTTCATGATTTCTATCACCTCATCTCATTTTTCTAGTTTGGTGTACAAAGTTTTCATGTCCTTGGCGTAATCAGCTATCAATATTTCTTGATTAAGTTCCATGACTTTTACCAGTTGTGTTTGATTGAACTGCATGCCTTTAACCAATTGCTTTAGTTCTTTAATAAGATACTTATCATTTTCCGTTTCATTTTCGATATTGATTTGACAACGTGTTCCTGCTTTTCCACTATCATGGATTTGTCTTGCAACAGTGCAATTTGTTGAAGAAAATGTAACTATGTTCGGTTTTCATGACATTGTAATTATAATTTTTGTAAAGCAAGAAAATAAATTTATTATTCCTTGTTGCATGTGTTTCATGAGCAAGACGTTTATTTTATGGATGGGAGCCTTAGGATTTATATTTAAGGTCAAAGAGTCAAACTCATGAATAAGGAGCTCTTCATGAGCCTATGTAAAATATATACAAGCCTAGAACAACCCTCCAAGACCAAGCACAATCCTCCAAGGCAAGCACAAAGAAATCTGCAAGCAAAGCGAGGTAGAAGACAATCATGTTGGCATAAAAGTATACATAAATATCATGTCGGCTCAATAAAGAAATGCATCGGTTCACATGGACATGTCAGCGAAATATGGGGGACTAACTAACTATAAATAGGTGCCTAAAGTCACCATAGGAATCACAAAAAACTTGGATCTCTCTGTAACTTCGGATGATGAAAGAGGCACAAAACTTCAAATGGGTATAGGAGTAGAAGAATCTCGATCAAGTACAATGGGACAGTCACTTCGGACAAGCTCAATAGTTCAGGTTCTCGGATGGGTAAGAGTCTTTGTGTTTTCGAAATGGTATTGCAGAGATAATGACTCGATCTCTTCACTCATTGTCTTAGCATACAAGGCAGTCATACTCTCATGTATACATGTAAGAAACATCTCGGATCTTTGTGATCACACAGTGATACAATATATCTCGGATCTTTGTGATCACAGTGATACACTATATCTTAGCTTACATCCTAGATACAGGCATGATCCCAGCATAGATGCAATTATGGTCTCAGTGGTGTCTCAATGAAGATATCAGTGGTATAGCAATGATCTCAGTGCAGCAGTGAGGAATATCTTTGGTAAGGTGCAGTCATGGTGTAGCAGTGATCTAGATTAAGGAGCAGTCATGGTGCAGCAGTGATCTAGATGAAGTAGCAGTTATGGTACAACTATGATGATGATGATCTCAGCAGTAAGAAGAGGATTGGTGTCTTGGTCTTGGAATGGCATAGCATGTCAAGGCTCATGGTCTTGATATTCATCAATTGAAATATCTATAAGAAGAATTTTGTGCGAGTTTTCCTCTCCAAGAGGGAGAGGTTTTGGCCTTGGCAGGAAGCCAAGCATCTTGTGTTCTTGTCTCTTTTTTTTGGTAGTTATCTAATGAACTAATGAAGACACACTCTAATAATAATAAATGAAAACTATTTTAAGAAGAAAAGTTAAAACACCCCACAAATAGTTATCAAGTCAATAAGAATCACATTAATACTACATTAGCCCTAGCTTCTTCAAAACAATTGGATTCATCATGAGAACATTCACAATGCCTGCAATATGGTGTATATTAATATGGAGAACTGTCTTGAAATCTTTTGTTGATAGTTGGGTTCTTTACAAGATCACTTTCATCCTTCTGCATAGTACTAGGGCACAAGGCAAGCCACCTTCATCTCCATATCTATCTTTAAAAGCATCAATGATGTCTTGTAAAGAAGCGAAAAAATTATCACGATAATTACGAAACCAATTTCTAGCATCACCTTCCAAGGAAAGGACAAAGAGCCACATCTTGACATCTTCATAATTATATCGTGAGGGCCTACAATATATTATCATACAACAACCAAACTTTAAGAGATATTTTGTAGTAGCGATTGCACTATTACCCGTTAACAAAGGCAATTTATTGATGGCATCCTCTGGAAAATCATGAAGAAAGTTAGTAAAATGACACACGAAACTAAAGTCATCCATGATGACTTGCTTGAAGTGAAAGGAGGGACCAAATGGATGCTAGCGAAGAACCTTGCTCAAGAAAATCAAGAGATCCCCAAGAAGCGAGCTTTTAGTAGAAATTCTTGTAAGAAATGAAAGAAGTGGAGTCGCCACTTAAACATGAATCTAGCTCTAAGATCCAAAAGGCAAAAACCAAAAGGTTCATCAGGGAGGGACAAATGGATACTAGGGAAGGTTTCTTATCTAAGAAATAATGGATGAATAAGTGGAATCGCCACCCAAACAAGAAACCAACCGAAATGTCTAGGTGCCAAAGGGAAGATGAAAGGATTAGTGAGATGACGAAACATAAGGTGATGAAAAGATGTAGAAATATAATGGCGCCAGAAAATGTTGCGTTGATGGGATAAGAAATGATAAAAGACTAAAAAAGATGAAGATGAATGTCGTAAAGCCAAGGTCCAATAAATTGGTCCTCAGTAACGGTGCTAATATTTCTTGCATATTTGAGAATTTTGCAACTAATTGTTAAGTACTCTTTCATGGAATTGTGGTAAATTGAATATCTTTTGTTTCCTAAAATTGAGTATTTCAAGCGTCTATATAATAGGCATTATCTTGAGGGTTATATCGAAAAATTTGTGAGGAAGTTTTTGTTCTCTTTGAGCTATAATTGCATTGAATCTAGATGAATTGAAGTGATAAGCTTGTTATTTAATTTCATAATGGGCGTTACACTGTGACATTGTTGAGCTGAATATTTTAAGTGGCTTATTTTTTAGTTACGGTCTTGTGAAGTGAATATTTTAGCGAATAAGACCTTGGCATATAACTCATAAATAATCGTGGCCTAAGCGCTTTGAATCCTTGAATCTAGCTTCATCTTGCTCCATCTTCTAATCATCTCGTGCATTTGCATATTAGGTTAGCTTGGCATAATTAAAATTTACTTCCAAGCATAAGCTTGGTCAATAAAAAAATAGGTACACATCCATCTTTGCTTGAGAAGCCTGCTTTTAATAGTACTTAAAACGGTGACCTTGCAATCATTAGAGCCACGGCTCTTTGCAACGCTACAACAAAATTAGGAGAGGTATCGTTAATCACACCTTAGTGTACTTCACCTTCTCTTCTCTCTGCCACGTACTACGAAATCAAGCTCAATATAGAAAGGATCGAAGGGTTAAAACTTAGATAGGCATTTTAACTAAAATTTACCAAGATTCCTGCATCTCACATTAGTTTTAGGATCTGCACTTCATATAAGATAGTTATTCATCTACGCAACAGTTGTTGATCAATTACTTGGTCCTAAATTTCTTAGCAAGATAGTTGACTCCATAAGGCACTGCTATCAATCATTTAAATCTAATCGAATCCTATAGGTATTGTTAAATATATAACAAGTACTTGGTCGCTTGACTATGTCTCCCGGACTGGTTGGTTCCCAACTAGTTCTCCTTCATTCATTTCCGTAGGGTCTACCCCCCTTAGCCTGTTGTCGGGAGACAACTTAAACAGAGAGATTGGGGATCAGGGTGACAGCCCCCAATCTGAGTCGTTGTCATGGTGGCTAGACATTATGTGCAACAAGAAGCATAAAGAACAGGCTTTGACCAAAAATAAAATAATAATAATGAATATAATCAATGATAAAATTACATTTTATACATTATGAAGACCAACACTAGTTACATTTTTCAACAGTTTATGGCCCATGGTATTTACTTTTGTATTAAATGTATTGATGCATATTTTAAAAATTGAGATATTCCCTTGTAAAATATCTCAGGAAGCCTAGTTTTTGGCTAGCCTAGATAAGGCAAATAAAGATACCTATAACTTGAATATTGGTTTTCCGAGTTAAGGGTTGCTAAGGTTAACATTGGCTTATGTTTTGGTTAGTATCTCTATATGTATGCATTTTGTTAAAATTTCTGTTTTCCCACCCCGGTTTTCAGTTTCTCCTTATTTCTCCCATGTAGTTAAATGCCCTTTCCCATAACCATACATTCAACAATGCTGAAAAAATAAATTTGCTAAAAACACAAATTCTGGAAAATTTACAGAA